>APFE031328923.1:208686-270371 GCA_000404065.3 Pinus taeda
CCATCAATCTCAACAGAGATGAGGGGTGGAAGGTAAGTAGAAGTTGGATCCCTGCCCTGACGTCTTAGGGTTTCTCCCCCCCCCGCCCCTCTGTTCATCCTGGGTGCTTTCTTCGTGTGTGTATGGTTTAGTCCTTTTGTTATCTCATATCGCTGGCAGTGTTGTGTTCTTCCCTAGTTTTTCGAGTCCTCCGGTCTCTTTTTATGATTAGCCTCTTCTTAAGCATTATCTCTTTTATTCTTATATAGAATTCATCTCTGATAAAGGTCCTGTTCCAGTTTTAGGTGTTTGATTCTTTAGGTTATTATTAATATATTTAAATTATGATGTATTCTGGGGTCTAACCTTATTTATATTTTATTTGTGATAGCTAACAAAAAACTATGGGCCTAATGATAGCTTATATATATATATATATACATATAGAGTATATCTAGAAGTAATGTAAATTTATTCCGCCTTTACTAGTCAAACTATCCCTTATAATCTGCCTACCATCAATAATTAAAACATATTTATTCAAGTAATAACTTAAAAAGATTATATAATTATTTATATATCTTAAATTATTCATTATGAATAAGTCATTCAAGCATTAATAATCTAATATTAAAAATAATCATCTATATTACGTTATTTAAACAAATAAATCACTTTTGATAATATTAGCTCATTTATTCATCTAACCTAATTTCTCTTATCTCTAGAGATATAATATTATTTTCTTATTATTATTAGATTTATTAATATATACAACGTAAATTATTTATTTATTAATTTATTATGCATTCAAAAGAAACCATTCGAAGTTTTAAATAACCATTAATTTATTTAAACAAATAAATTTCTTGGGATAATATTCGCTAATTGATTAATCTTACCTAATTTCTCTCATCTCTAGAATTAAAATAGTAATATAATAATAATTAGATTAAATTTATTTATGGCCTTGGTCCTAGAGTCAAATATAGCTGTTAGGGAGCCGTTGGAGTCTCTACTCAGCCTATTTAAAGTGCTAAAGCCTGATCTGTTTCTTCAACTCATCCTGACGATGAACCACACTAGTGGTTCAAAACGCGTCGACAATAATCTTTTTATGTGATTTTCACCGAAGCTCTTTTTACAAATATGATGGATCACAGAAGCCTTAATTCTACAATCCAATAGCTTCTGTAGTTCTTGTTTAATGGCATCCCTCAAAGCAGGATTCATTCTCCTTTTTGGTTGTAAAATGGGAGTGAAATATTTCTTGATATAGATGTGATGTGTACAAATATAATGGTGTATACTTGTAACAACCCCTAGTTGATTTTCCATGTAAACAAAATAAGACCAAGGTCACGGGACACATATTCCAAGCTAAATGGTGGAAAACATTATAGTGGCAATCACCTATGGTTTAACAATGGCTATGGAAATTGGCAAAGGAATTGGTAAAGGAAAATAGGCAATAATTGGCATTTAATTATGAAAATAAAGGAAAATAAGAGAAAATGAAATTGAAGAGGCACAAATTTCCATCCAAGGGAAATTAGAGCAAAAATGAAGGAAAATAAAAGAAAAAAGGAAAAGGAAAGGAAGAGACTAGACATCAATGATAAAACAACACTTGAGAAATAGTTGACAACTTTTCCCCAACTTTTGTTAGTATTGTTTTTTTCTCTCATACATTCTAGAACACTTAAATAATTCTTGGATGACTCTAGCATTCACTTGGATTTGGAAGAGGACAAGCAAGAAATCAAATGGAAAGAAAAGTAAAGCAAGGAAGAGAAAGGAGGCAATTGGATCGATAGCTACAATAGACTTAATTTATAAGTAACATGTTGCATGTCTGAGCTGCTTGCTGGTTTTTGGATGCATGGTATATGCATGTGGTTCCTTGGTTCTTTTCTATCATTGGCCTAGATTGACAATGATTTCAACCTTGACTTGCCATTTCCTGGATAACCATGATGTAGTGGGTTCCCAATTTTCGTTTTTGATTGGTTCTCATGTTTCCTATGGCTATGGGTTGGGATAAATTATTTGGATCCATGAAACAACTTGGGTTCCCTAAAGGCTATGGGCTGAGATAAGAGATCTTTGGAGCCCTGTAGCATCTTGGGTTCCCTCAAGGTTGTGGGTTTAATTACTAGCTCCTAGAGCCCTAAATAGCTTAGGTATAGACAAACCTACTTGATGTTAGCGATTTATGGACTGTATAAGTGAGATCATTGTGCTTGAGAGTTAAGGTGGTTTGGCTTTTGGAAGCCCATTTAAGGGGTGAGAAATTTTGAGGTAAAAAATGGGCCTCAAAACAAAAAAGTACAACCAAAATCAACTTTATAAGAACCAATAGGATTCAAGATGATGATGTCAACCACAAGGAATGATTCACCATTTTTTGAGTAAAAAGGTAAAAAGATTAAAATATTTAAAAATATACTTTTTTATACTCATATTTTCAACTTATATCCCTATGGTTTTCCTCATTTCAAGTGGGATCACCCATTGGATACTGAATTTAATTCAATATCTAAGGAGTACCCATGTTCCATACTTTTGATGGAACCTGCAATCATGTTTTTTAATGTATTTCTCATTTTTCATGTAGCAAGGTCCATCAAAAGTATGTAACATGGTTAATCCTTATATTAGGAATTAAATCATGTATCTAATAGGTGCTCCTCCTGTAAATTTAAGTAAAACTATAGGGAGATAAGTTGGAAATATGAGTTGAAAAAGAAGTTTTTATTTCTTCCCTCTAAAATTTGATGATGTAATCTAATCTTATTTCATTATTTCCACTATTATTTTATAATATTCCTTAGGAGGCCCATTTTAGACCTAAAAATTTCTCTAATGCCTTCTATTCCCAAATTCATGCTTCGAATATGGTGTGGGGTAGATTGGCTGAAATAGAGATATGGTTCATCCTAATCTATGGTCAGATGGTACATGGAAGTACCTGACTTGGTTGGAATTTTCATATGTTAATATGATCTATTTTCCTACTGTGATCTATGAGAACTTGTACAGGTTATTATGGTGATCTTATGGTTGATTTGTAATATTTTCTATTATGGTTATAAGAATGGTTTTATGATGTGCTCCAGTTATGGTTCTTGTTCATGATTTGAAAGGTTAATATATGGTTGATGAATGCCCAGGATAACAAGTGTTGTTGCATCTAGCTAAAGAGGGCATAAAGCCTTCATGATGATTTTCAGATGAAATTTAGAAATTTATGATCAAATATGCATTCATGACCTGTAGTTATATGTTTACTATCTGGTTGACGAAATGTCTATCTTGTATTAGGAATATATAGGTCAATATCTTGCTCAAGCTTTTTGTTTTTAGCACTTTCATCACCATTGTTATTTTTTTGGAAAGTTACAATTAGTTATGGGTATTGGTCTAGAGGCTAGCCTGAAAAAGTGGCATAGATCTCATGGCTGCATACACAAAAAATAGGAAATTAGGTCATAACTGCATGCAGATAGGCCTATGGATGTTGTTATATCCTCCCAATCACATGCATGAAGTGTTATGGTTGCGGTTGGGGAGTAAACCTAGTGAAAAAGAGTCCCAATTCAAGGATTGATGACATGGGGTGGTTGATAGGCTCCTCAGTGATATGTAATCTCTGAGGGATGCTAGTTTACTTCCGGTTTGTAGGCCCCACTTCCATAATTGGAACTTGGAGGTTGGGTCATATCATAGTGACACACATCTCATGTTTAGCCTGGAGAGCCTGTAAAAGTGGGTAAATGTGGGATGTGTAGTTATAGGGTGGTATCATAGCTTCTAGATTCAAGTGCTTGGACTAGATGGGGCCAACGCATATTGTTATGCATGCATGTAGATTGTGTATGTGCCTAATATGCATGCATTGTGGTGTTTATTATTGCAGTTTTGCATTATGATGCATGATCTTAATGGCTTATGTCATCATGTATCTATATTGTGATAATATGGACTCACTTGTACAAATGTGATAGCCTCCCCTGAGGTACATTGAGGTATGATTTTGATTATGTCTTCTATTTGGTTTATCTAACATGATACGTTCGTAGGAGATAGAATATTAGAGATGAAGAGTAAAATGGTGGACTATAGTTCACATTACTCCCATTACAGGCCTGATGTGAATTGTATGGAATGGGAAAGGTTAGTTGGCGAACAAAGAGAAGAGTACTCTCCTGATTTAGAAGATACATTGAGAAGTTTGAAGGTAGGGATTAGGAGTTGCAAGGTAGATAATAACAAGTTGATTGAGGCATGGGAAAGACTTGCCAGAGCTCAATAAAATTAAGTAAAAATTAATGAAGTCATCCTTCGAAGCCTTTCAAATTTGCAGAAGCAATGGAAATTGAGGATCAGCCATGGATAGGAAGAAAAGACAAATGGGGTATATGGAAACAGGTCTCATAGAGGACATATGCTGGACAGGGATGCAATGGTTATAGGTCGAAAATATTTGGATACACCTGACAGTTGGGCTAGCACTCATGTATTTTATTCTAGTTTTACTTCTAAGAGATATCATCATCACTATCACCAACATCCTTATAGTAGGAGTGAGAAGCAGTATTTTCCATAGGAATTCAAGAAAGCGAAGGCTCATACTTTTGATAGGGATGTGAAGAAATCAGAATATGTAGAAGAATGGCTACATCGGATGAAGAAGTTCTTTGGATTCCATGATTATTAGAGAATATGAAATCCAAAATAGTTATCTTTGGTCTCAAGGGAAAAGAAAATATATGGTGAGAATATGTGAAGTGTGTTAGAGGCATCAAGGTAGAATAGTTTAGTTTGTGTGAGTTTAAATAATCTTTAGGAAGAAGTACTTGTGTGAGAGATATTATGACAAAAAGGCTAAGGAATTCTATGATTTGAAGATGGGTTCCATGACAGATAAATAGTATAGGACCAAGTTTTCTGGAGTTGTTTCGGTATGTTCCCTACCTCAAGGATGAGAAGGCAAAGATCCAAAGGTTCATCAATGGATTTTCAGTACAATTCAAAGATTGGATTGAGTATGATGAGCCTCAGTCATTGTAGGAAGTCATCGAGAAGCTGAAGCATTGTTATGATTATTCTAAGTGCAAGTATGAGCCAAAGCGAGATTGGAAAGGTAATGAGAAGACTAAAGGAAAGTGGGATAAGAAGTGAGGAAGACTTTGAGATGCAGGTGAAAAGGAGAATGTAGCAACCAATAAGAAGTTCAATGCAGTTGACAGAGGACATGGATTTCAACCTAAGGAATAGAATAAGGGTAATGGAAAGAAACCTTTGAGGTGTTGGACTTGTGGTGGAGAGCATCACAGGAGTGAGTACCCAATGTACTAGGGTGGAATGCCTTAGATTTACAGTGCTCGGGAGGCAAAGATAGATGGGGATGTTGGTTTTAGTATTCCTTGAATTTACGCATAAGTGGATAACATGAAGGTTGACCATCAGGCATCCATTATCAAGATGGAAGGTAATATTTGTGATCAAGTTGTTTCCATTTTGATTGATCCTATATCTAATTATAGTTATATCAATCCTTACCTAGTGGATAAGTGTTTCTTGAATAAGAAGTGCATGCAGAACCTTGGTTGGTGTAGTTGGTTACAGGGACCAAGAGAAAAGCTCATCATTGGATGAGGTCTTTTGAAATTGAGGTTAATGGTATGCCTACATAAACACATATAAATGTGATTTGTTTCGGTTCATATAGTATGCTTTTGGGCGTGGACCAGTTGTTCATTCAGAGGACTAAAGTGGATTGCTATGATAAGGCCATTGAGTGCCTAGTTGATGATGGGGAAAGGAGATTTTTCTAAGGAAAGAAGTAACCTATATCAGTTAGAACGGTTACAACTATGTAGGTGAAGTGAAGTTACCATAAGGGATGTGTATTATTTGTAGTTCATATTTCTCGTGATAAAAGGAAGGATGTTGAGGATGATGAAATCCTAAGGAGGTATAATATTTTGCAGTAGTTTTAGGATGTCTTTCCTATAAAGAGCCCATATTTTTCTCCTCATAGAGAGGTGGACTTTTCTATTGAGTTGATGTCATGAGTAGCACCAGTATCTAAGGCACCATACAAGGTGAGTACTCTAGAGTTGGTGGAATTGAAGTTGCAACTTACGAAAATGTTGGATAAGGGATACATAAGGCCATGTGTGTCACCTTGAGGTGCACCAATGTTATTTTTAAATAAGAAGGATGGTACTCTCAACTTGTTCATTGATTATAGGAATTTGAATAAAGTGACTATCAAGAATAGGTATCCATTGACATGGATTGATGATTTGCAAGATCAATTGAGGAGTTGCAATGGTTTCAAAGATTGGTTTGTGATTAGGATATCATCACGTGTGCATCAAGGAAGAAGACATTTACAAGAATGCATTTCGTACAAGGTATAGACATTATGATTTTGTGGTGGTTCCTTTTGAACTTACCAATGATCTAACCACTTTCATGTGTTTGATGAACATTTTGTTGCATCCTTACCTGGAAAGGTTTGTGATAGTGTTTAATGATGTTAAATTGATATGCTCCAAGAATGAGGAAGATCATGTAAAGCACCTGGTAGTAGTGTTGAGAGAGCATCAGTTGTATTCTAAGCTCAACAAGTGTAGTTTCTTTCAATCTCAAATTCACTACTTAGGACATGTTGTTTCCATGGAGGGGATAGCAGTGGACCTAAAAAATATTAAAGCTATCATAGAGTGGGTAACTCCTAGTAATGTGAATGAGGTCAAATCATTCATAGGACTAGTAGGTTATTACAAGCGGTTCATCAGGAACTTCTGATAGACTGGTTATCAAATTACATCTTTGCAGAGAAAAGGGAAGAAGTTTGAATGGATTGAGGAGTGTGCAACTTGTTTTGATCAATGAAGAATTTGCTTACAAATGTTCTAGTTTTGAAGATTGCAGATCTTGGTAAGGAGTTTGTTGTTTGTATTGATGCTTGCAAGGAAGATCTTGGTGGAGTCTATTGAATTTCCACAACCCTAGTGTCTACGATAGAATATTAAATCTCTGATGCTACCAAACTAAGAATATAAACAAATCTACTTTGCACAGTGGAACACTATAATACAATAAATAAATCACACAAAAATATAGACAAATTTTCACAAAATTTTCAACCTAACTTCATTATATTAATAAAAATATAATAAAACTGTCTAGGGCTCTCGTACCATGGGTAGTGGCCCTGAAATATCCAACGGTACAAGAATAAAAGATACAATGGCAATCTCACTCCTTTAGTGCATAATCATAGCCTCTAAGTCAAATCTGGTTATGCCAATCCTTCGCTCCCGATCTGTAGCAACACAACATCAACCTCTATCAATGAAACAAGTTCATCTGCCCACTGAACATGGCTCCAGTTATTGTCATGCTGATTGTAAGTACATATACACATCAACACATCGAGACTCCATTTGAGCTATTCAGAATTTTTTTTGCAAATAACTCCCTCTGCCCACTATTGCTCCTCAACTACTCAAGGTCTTCTTCCCACTATAGCCTTCCACTGCTAATATATGAAGGATAACATAGGGTACGATGGTTTCCACCTATCACTATTGCAAGTCTATTCTCCAAAAATGAACATGGGTTGTCATAAACTGCTCCTCTACTCTGGTCAAACCTTGAGCTCAAATTTCCTCCTAGTAGCTTCTTCCGTCCATAAAAAAATCTACACATAGGCTCCAATCTTCACCAAGCACATATTTGTCTAGGTTTTCTGCTTATAGGGCTACTCTTGAGTCACCTACATGATACCCTCCACCATTCCAAAGGTACCCAATACTTATTTCCACATTATGACTTGATCCACTTAGCAAACAATCCAATATTCACTCAACAAAATTAACATTCTTGGTTGTACATGCTATTGTAGCTTCTCTTCTGGTTAGGGCACCCAATTGTTGTTGTTGTAGCCCACAAAATCAATCTCGTAGACCTCCAATGGCTCCAAAATATCTCTGCTCATAGTCCTACTCCACTCACTATCCCTTTAGGTCACCTATGTTTCTTGTTAAAGGCTTACGACCCTCACATAACAAACTTACAAATCTGTGACCAAGTCTGCAAGGAAGAATAGGGTTCTGGCCCTCCAAACAATGATGAACAAGCCTCCAATACCCATGTAAAACCAACCAAAATATCCCTTAAGTTCTACAAATTTCTTCTTCTTTAACTCGGCTCCTAAAATATGTGTATATAGACCAAAAACCACCATTCTCCTTTAATCGCGATGACCTTCCTTGAGCTCGACTATCCTATTGAGAAGTATATGAATTATTTCTCTTTTGGATGCTCTAAAATGATGTCAAATCACCTAAGTTTATACACAAATGTGATGGTTTCATGAATTCTCCAGGAGACATGAATTTTGGATATAACCATCTCAAGCCTACATGACTTGTAGGTCCAAAAATCAATCCTTACCTTCAAAAATTCATAACTCATCATAGACAAATCAGAATTTGATGATTTTTGTTGCGTTGGATTCTTCTCAACGTACTCTATCATCTCCATCCATCACATGTCCAAAATTATCCATGGTTTTGGCCCAAAAATGAATGGGTGAAAAACCCCAACATTGGGTTCCAAGCCCACCGTTTAACCAATTTAATGTCCTTAAATTGTCAGCATAAATTATCGACCACAGTAGGTATACTATTGAAGCACAAGTGCACTATATGTGATAGAAGTTATTTTATTTCATTAAGATATCTATGTTCTTGTTAAAGTATAAACTTAGAATTAATATGAAGATGGTATTACTGATTATATTAGAGAATTGTTCCTTAAAGTTGTTAGCTACTTATCTTAGAAATTAATATCTATTGAATCAGTTTATGGATGGTTTAAGAGTGATTCTATGATTTACTCTTGTTAGAATGTTTTGGATTTTATCTTTAAATTTTATGTTGCAGCCAAATCTAAATTACTATGTGCTAAAGAGATCTATTCTATCAGATTGTAAATGAATGATGGCTGAATTTAATTGTGAAGAAAAAGTCTGTCACTCTTTTACTCATTCAACTTCATCCAAACAAGTCATAAATCTAATAAACTGAAAAGAAACTACGTTATGAAATGAAACAGTTGAACTACACTAGGTAGAAAGCAAGGAAAATGATCAAACTATACCAGATAAAAATCAAATGAAATAACATAATTAAGCTAGGTATAAAGCAAAGGAAATTTCTTTTGTAGACAATGATTCAATTGGAAATTCCATCATACTACATTTCAAAACACAAAAAAGAGCATCTGCGATTAAGAAATTAAAGAAATATATGTGCAATTGGTTAAAGACCTATACTGGACGTAGGGGCCCTCCATGAAATAGTCGACAATCTCCAATCAATGCAGCATGGAAAACATAAACCAAGTCTATTACTCACAAACAAGTTTAACAAGATGTTCTTAGAATTTACATATATCAACGCACACCCACAACATAAAGTGACCATTGCTTTTATAATACTTCTCTGTATAACAATATGAGGGTTTCAAGGTTACATATCTTTATTTTGGTCCTATTAAATCAAACTATGTCACTAAATAATTGATTTTCTATTTGGAAAAGCAAATTGATAAGATTTCCTGAAAACTCAGTCTTTGTCCCAACGATAATATTGCAGTTGAATTTGAGGTTGATCGTGTTGTCGTGTGATCTTCTTGAAGGATTGGCTCAAGAGAATAGGAAAGAATCTATGAGGGGAGCATTCCTCATCCATCCATATCTTCCTTTGCTGAGCTGGAGCATCTGAACACTCTTAACAATGGAGGTAGCTACAGAAATCCGGATTAGCTGTAGAAACAGGCCAATTCTGTAGCCGAACCCATACTTTAACAAAACAATAAGGTATATAGACAAATATGAATAAGAATGCATTTACGCGCTTACCTTTAACAAAACCTTGTGTCTATTGCATTATTTAGGTGATAGATATAGGAAAAAAAGGAAGAAGTATAGGAAAAAAGGTTGTCAAGGTAAGACAATCCTTGGACTCTACATTCCCACAAGCTGGAGGTTTTATAAGTCCTCATACAATTGATCATTGTAATTCTCTTGTTCCTTCTAATTATCGCCTTCAAGATTCAATTTCCTCTTCTTTCTGGCAACCACTGGCATCCTTGGTTTCCTCATGAGGATTCTATATTTTAGGTTGATGATTTCTCTTTGCATTGCCCTGTTCTCTTTCTTCAGCTTTTTGTTCTTTTTGTACCAAAAAATCAAATGAAGGATAAGGTTGTCACTCTTTGCAATTTGAATCCCATTTTGTGCTTTGAATGTCTGATTTTCATTCTTGAGATATCTGTTCAATGTCTCCCACTCAAATATTTCTTTCTTTAAAACATTAGATGTTGAAGGTTCTTGTGACTCATTGAACTGATTTCTTGCTTCTCTAGGACTTTGGATTGATTCTTTAGTTGTTGCTTCCTTTCTTTCTAATGACTTTATGTAGTCATAAATCTCTTGTTGAATAAGATCAACACCTAGATTGTGCACTGGACTTTTGGAGGTGAACTGCAGGGTGGTGATGACATTCTTGGTGATATTTTTGGTGATCCTTTCAGGGAACCTTTAGGGTTTTCAGTTGGCTCATTCTCCTCGAGATGAATATATTCCGTAGCTCCTGAGACTGCTTGTTCCATTGTGTTCAACCTAGCACTCCTCCTTATTTCTGAGGTCTGTAATCCCTGTGCTTTCCTTCTTTTGGCTTCTCGCTTTTCTTCCTGAGGAAGGGTCTCGGTTTGCTGTAAGAATTCTATTATGTTTCTAGCTTTCTTTCTTCTAATATTTCGATTTTTCATTTTCTGCAAAAAATCCACTATGGGAAGTTCATATTCTGATATTTCCTGTTGAGACTAGGGTTCTTTTATTGTTTCCACTATTCTTTTCTTTCCCCTGAGGGTTCTACTACTTCTGGGTTGTTCAAGAGATTTTTATTCAAAATGGTTTCTTACCAAGAAATTTTCCCAGTTATCCCCTACACTCTGAAGGTGGAACTCAACCAAGATCCTTACCAATCCATGATTATACATGATACTATCTATGAATTGAATCTTCTTTTGAACATTCATGGACATTTTCTTAAGACTATGCAAGAGGAAATAAGGAAGATTCATTTGGTGTTCCTAAAGAAAATGCATCATTATCCTAATGTGGTAGAAATACATGTATCAGAATCGACCCTCATAAGTAATAAATTTCTGAAGTACAAGGAGTAAATTCCTCCATTTACTCTCACCGGGTTGTACTAGGAATACCTTTCTTGAAGACCGTGGTGTCCATGTATGCATTTTTCAGGAAGACTTTCCAATCTTCTCCATTGATTCCCATGTTTTTGAACCATTTCTCTTCGCTTCTGGGAAATTCAGTAGCTTTTGCAATCAAAGACTCCGTTATGGTGAACTTAATGTCTCCTATTTCAACCTCCATTCCATCAAATGAGCGTGAAAAAGTATTCGTCACTTCCCTATGGAAAATATCGAATTTCTCTATGAATTGTAACCATTGTATTTTCTACAATAGCTCCCTGGTCTAAGTATATCCTTCTAATAATTTATTTCCTACTGGTTCAGTTTGGAGAATAACACCCATTATGGAAGATGCTTCATCTCAAGGACTTCTTACTTTGACAAGAGAAATGGTGTTGGTAGGGTTTCGTTTAGTGGCAGAGAGATAGAGAGGCTATATGAGTTCAGAGAAATGTAAGAACATGTGAATTATAATGAAGGTCATGGGAATGAATTTGACCGTTGGAGTGCATTCAAAATAATGATTTAGTGATTACTTCTACAAATTCAGAATAGGGACAAGACAGGGGTTTTAAGTGGTGGTTTATGATGATTTTGACAGGCAACCTTCACCCTTAGTTTTCAATGATTTTATTTTATTTTGGCAATGCTATGTCATCTTAGTTCATATATGAAATATATTAATCCTCATTGTTAAATTAAAGTATCACATACCTTTGATTAACTTTGCTAACCTTAATTGTTCTTTAATATCTCCTACATGTACTTTGCAGTATCAATTATCCTCCAATTCGAATCACCAAGTGTTCGTGTCAAGTGGGCTTCAAAATTTTTATTAGGGTTGAAGAAACTTGTCTTAGCTGCATAAACTTGTCTGAGCTATGGAAACTTGTTGATTTTGTAGCTGAGAAAAAAAAATTTAAGAAAGGAACTTTATTTTCGAAAAGAAAATTTAAGGTTCCAACAGGAGTTGGTTTTCACTTCAACTTTTCTGTATAAACATACCAACAACATGTTGGTTTTCATGTTTATACCTCTTATTATTATTATTATTATTATTTAATTTATTTATTATTTATTTTTTTTTTATAAAAGTAAAATTGAGTATATTTTTTAAGGTGGAAAAGAAGAACTCTTTTTGACCATCTTCAATTCTAAATTCTCTTGGAAATTTTTGACAAATTCTTCTTTTTTCAATGGCTTCTGATAAAGTCTGAATCGATGTCCATTTACTAAAAGAGGAATTTTCTCTTCATCAATAGTCCTGATTCTAACTGCACCATTGTCAAAGACATTTTCAACTTCATAAGGTCCAAGCCAGTGGGTTTGGAATTTCCCTTGAAATGTTTTGAACTTTGAATCAAAGAGTAATGCCCAATCTTCTAGATGAAATTTTATTTCTTTAATGTACTTATCATGCCATCTGGATCTCTATTGTTGAACTAGGTTGGTTATCTGGAGGGCTTCTTGTCTTATTTCATCAAGCTCATTAAGTTGTTTCATCCTTTGCTTATGTGCTTCTGATAGGTTAAGATCTAGCTGGACTGTTGTTTTATAAGTCTAGATCTAGAACTCTATTGGAAGTAGGACTTGCTTCCCATACACAAGTTCATAGGGAGTATGTCCTGTAGTACTTCTCCATGTAGCTCTATAAGCCCACAAAGCTTCTGGAAGCTTTTCTGCCTAGTCGTTCCTGTGTAAGTGTAGAGTCATGGTAAGTATTTCTTCAATCACCTTATTTGTAGACTCAACTTTTCCATTGGCTTGTGGATGGTACGTAGTATACTTTCGATGTTTGATTATGTACTGCTCCACAAGCTTCTGCACTAATCTGGATGTGAATTGCATTCCTTGATCTGTTATAATTTCTCTTTGAACACCAAAACGAGTGAAAATATCCTCAAAAAGAAATGAAATTACAGCATTTTTAGTAGCAAAAGGAAGTGATCTAGCTTCTACCCATTTAGTGACATAATCATTACGTACCAAAATACACCACTTTTGCTCTGGAGGTGGGTTGATTGGTCCAACAAAATCTAATGTGCACTTTTCAAACAGTTCAATGAGTACCTATGGTTGTAATGGCATTTCATTTGAAAGAGTGGGTTTGCCCATTCTTTGACAATTATCACATCTTTTAACATATTCCTTGGTATCCTTGAAAATTGAAGGCCAGTAATATCCTAAAAGAAATATTTTATAAGTAGTTCTTTTGTCAAAAAAATGTCGTCCACATGGTTCATCGTGGCAGGCTTTAAGTATTTCTTGTATTTCATCTTCTCGAACACATATTCTGATGATGAGATCTAGTCCTGTTTTGTATAACTCTTCATTTATCCATGAATAAGATGTGTTATTGTGGATTATTCTCCTCTTTTCTCTAGGAGACAAATGAAATGACATTTTCCCTGTAGATAAATAGTTAGCAATATCTGCATACCAAGGTGAGTTAGTAGATACTGCAAAAAGTTATTCATCAGGAAATTTATCCTCTACAGATTGATCATTATTATCATTTTCAATTCTAGATAAAATGTCAGCAATTTTGTTATATTTTCCAAGCCTATCTAGAATGGTGATGTTGAATTCTTGTAACAATAAGGGCCATCTTTTTATTCTCCCTTTAGTGATTAGTTTATTCATTAGGTATCTAATGGAAGAATGGTATGTGTGAATTAAAGTTTCATAGCCAGTTAGATAATTTCTGAATTTGTTAATGGCATGAACTATAGCTAAAAACGCCTTCTCAGTTATAGTATAATTTAACTTTGCAGCAGTTAAATTTTTACTAGTATAATAAATTGCGTGAGGAGTAAGATCTTTTTTCCCTAAAACAACTCCTAAGGCTGAATCTAAAGCATCAGTTGAGATATGGAAAGGTAGTTTCCAATTAGGTCCTTTTAAAATAGGTGCTTCAGAAATTCTATTTTTCAAAGTTTCAAAGGCAGTTTGGCATTTAGAATCCCATTTGAATTCATAGTCCTTGGTAAGAAGTTTAAAGAGTGGAGATGCAATTTTTGTGAAGTTTTTCAATAAATATTCTATAGTATCTAGTAAAACCAAGAAAAATGCTAACATCTCATTGGCAGTTTGGCACTGATAACTTAGAAATGCCTTTGATTTTAGTTGAGTCCACCTTAATTCCATTTCCTGAAATATGGTGACCTAAAACAATTCCTTCATTAAACATTGTGAAACATTTCTCATGACTTAACGAAAGATTTGTTTCTTTACATCTTAATAACACTTTTTCTAAATTTCCAAGTGCTTCATTAAAATAATCTCCATAAACTATGAAATCATCCATGTATACTTCCACACAATTATGAATAAGATCAGAGAAAATTCTGAGGACTGCTCTTTGGAATGTTGCCGAAGAATTGCATAAACTAAAGGGAAGTACTTGATAAGCATAAGTTCCACATGGATAGGTGAATGTGGTTTTATCTTGATCTTCAGGTGCTACCTAAATTTGGTTATATCCACTTATAAAACTGTCCAAAAATGAAAAAAATACTTTTTCCCTGCTAATGCGTCTAAGGCTTGATCTATGAAAGGTAGTGGAAAGTGGTCTTTTAATGTTGCTTTATTCAATTCCCCATAATCTATGCATACTCTCCATTTTCCATTTTTCTTTGGAATGATTACTAAGGGTGAAACCCACTAACTGTCTAATATCAAATAAATGAAATTTACATTTAATAGCTTTTTCAATTCCTCCTTAACAATTTCTTTTAGATTTGGGTTCATTCTTTATTGTGGCTGTCTAACTAGTCTTGCACTTTGTTAAATGTAGATATGATGTATGCAAGTTTTAGGATCAATTCCTCTCATGTATGCAAAAGTAGAAGAATGTTTATGTTAGATTCCCACCAATTGATTCTTTTGTAGTTCTTCCAAGTTTTCATTAACATTCAAAGTTTTACTTGGAAATGTTTCTATTAAATAATTCCCAAATTTTTCCATAGAGAGAAATGATACTTGTCTAGATGAGTGATATTCATTTCAACTACAGTCATAATGTGAGGAAGATTCATTATTTTCCAATAGATTTAAAATTTGGTCTTCCTCTATTACTTGTTCAGTAGTAAAAATAGGTTGTATATCATATTCATCATCTATCCATTCTTCATTTTATGTTTATATTGTTGTTCTTGTAAGAGGGTATAATGTAAAATTATTTGTATAATTTCCATCAGAAATTATTCCTTCGATTGGAATCGACTAGCAGCTAACCCATGTCTTCCTAGGATTAATGGATGTCCTCCTAAATTATTATTGGGTGTTAATACCATGAAATCAACAGAATATTCCCAAGAATCTAAGGATACACAAACATCCTCCAACACACCATCAGGTTTGATCACAAACCTATCTACTAATTTTAATAGTGTTGGTGTGTATTGTAGGTTAGGAAGCCTAAGTGAGTCCATAACTTGTTTACTCATTATGTTTATGGCTGCTTCTAGATCAATCAGTGGGTTTGGTATTTCAGTTCCATTGATGTGAATTTTTACAATGGGGCTTCCTAGAACTAAATATTTTTGAATTGTCATTTTCCCCATCATGATGTCTGCAATTTTTCCGACTAATTGAATCCTTTTTCTGTCTTTTCTTTTCTTCCTAATCTTTGAGTACTTAATTCCTTGATTGTTTTTGCAAATATTAGTATTTCTTTTATGGCTTGTAACAAAGGAATTTTGATACGACATTTCTTAATTCATCCAACATATCGTCATCAGACAATGCAATTTATTTTTCTACTCCTTCATCAATTTTCAACCATTTAGGGAAAGGTGGTCTAATTGATACCGAGGGTTGTTCTATGATAGGAGTATTTATTGGAAGATTTTTTTCTTGATTATTTTCTTCTTGAGGGAGAGAGGTCTCTCCTTCTTCATATTGATTTCTATCTTTTTGAAGATTTGCTCTTGTTTCTTGAATAACAACAAGGGGTTTTCTTTGTAACGCTATTCCATACCTTAATTGGACATTATTTAGATCTAGTGGAGTTATTACATAAGTTTGAGGATTTTTCCCTTCCATGTTGTACATAGGTTGTTGTGGTATTTTATTATTAGGATTCAGAAGTAGTTGATTTGGTTTTTGTGGAAATGGTAGGGAGAGTTGTGGGTTTTGTTTTTTAACTTGGATTCAAGGTAATTGATTAGCTTGGGGAATTTGATTAGATTGGGGTAGAAATTGGGGTGAAAATATGATGGTGAATATTGCTGATATTGGGCATAAGCCCCATAAGGACTTTGCATCCTTGATTCAAAGATTGTGATTGTGGTTTAGCCTAAGGCTGCCAAGATGGATTCCAATTATTTTGTGAAGACTGAGCAAATTGTTGTGGTCTAAAGCCTTGTGGTTGATTTGGTTGAGAGTTTTGACATGGTCTCTTGGCTATAAAGTAGAGAGGGTCTACTTGTTCTGGTATTCCTTCATCATTAAATATAGCCTTGAGACCTGGTAAAGAAGGACATTCCTTAGTATCATGATTATCTGCACATATGACACAAGTTTCTATAGCCTTTGAATCTAAGGGACACTCTCTTAGTGTGTGTTTCTTTCAACATCTAGGATAGAGAATAGATAATGCAGCATTTTCAGATTTTTGTTTGTTCTGTATTTTAAAGGTGTATATCTGTTCACTTAGACTCCCTAAAATATTTGTCTTGAAGGTATCAAGAAATCTTCCTAATTCTGCCCCGCTGACCGTCCCAGCTATAGATTTATTAATTCTTGATAAGAGAGGGTATCTAGGAATCTTTCCCAGTTAAGTTAAGGAGATTGATCCATTCATCTTGAGTAGCTTTAAGTAGGAGGGATTTTAAAGTTTCATCATCCAAATTTTCCATTTTTTCTCTTTTAATATTGTAGACAAATCTCTCTACTAAGTCTTCAAGATTCTCATCTTCCTTTTGTGTCATTTTGAAGACTTCATATTTAAGGTTACTAGGCATGCAATAATCTATATATTTTCTTGGGAAAGCCTCCTTCATTTGTTCCCATGTTCTTATAGAATGTGTTGCTAGACTCATGAACCATTTTAATGTTGAATCCTTTAAGATAGCACGAAACAATTTTAGTTTTGAGCATCATAAAGATAGTCATATGATCTACATAATACCTCAAATTTGCAGAGAAATGTCTTTGGGTCTTCATTTCTTCTTCTATGAAAATTATGAAGAATTGAGGGTGATATATTCTTCATTGTGAGGGTTGTATCTTCATAGAGAATAGGAAATCCAAAAGGATCTTGGTTTCTTATACCTCTACACCCTCCTCTATTCCTATCTCCACATCCTCCTCCACCTCTACCTCTACCTCCTCCAATCCTGTTTTCCTTACCACTGACATTGTGTACCTCTCCTTCCCCTTCTTTGACCATGACATATTCCTCAAAACTAATATAGGGTTCTTCTAATTCTTTTGGTTCGTCTATTAATGGTTGTTCAAAATAAGTTTCTTGTTCCTCTTCTTCACTAGGAACTTCTAATTCTTCTCCCAAAATTTGTTCACGAGTGGAGGATAGAAAAACTACTCGTGTAGATGGGGATATAGGATTTTATTCAATTACATCTTCAGTAGATGTAGTAGATGAAGTTCTGGATTGGATTTCTGATCTTGAGACTTCATGAAGTATTTGTCGACTTGCAAATGGAATTCGAGTTTGAGTAGGTGGTGTGGAATTTCGAAATCTAGGTGAAGTGAGTGGATTTGTGGGAATTAAAATTCTTCCTCGTGCTACAAATCTACCTCTAGAGTCTCTATATTATGTATATCATGTTTTGAATTAATGATATTTTTTTTAAACTTCTATTTGTACTTCCCTGGCAAAAGCGCCAAAATGTTTAGCCAATCTAATGTCCTTAAATTGTTAGCATAAATTATCGACCAGGGAAAGTATACTAATGAATCACAAGTGCACTATATGTGATAGAAGTTATTTTATATAATTAAGATATCTATGTTCTTGTTAAAGTCTAAACTTAGAATTAATATGAAGATGGTATTACTGATTATATTACAGAGTTGTTCCTTAAAGTTGTTAGCTACTTATCTTAGAAATTAATCTCTATTGAATCAGTTTATGGATGGTTTAAGAGTGATTTTAAGCTTTACTCTTGTTAGACTGTTTTGGATTTTATGTTTAAATTTTATGCTGCAACCAATTCTAAATTACTATGTGCTAAAGAGAACTATTCTATCAGATTGTAAATGAATGATGTCTTAATTTAATTGTGAAGAAAAAGAATGTCACTCTTTTTCTCATTCAACTTTATTCAAACAAGTCATAAATCTGATAAACTGAAAAGCAACTATTCTATGAAATGAAACAGTTGAATTACACTAGGTAGAAAGCAAGGAAAATGATCAAATTGTACCAAATAAAAAGAAAATGAAATAAGAGAATTAAGCTAGGTATAAAGCAAAGGAAATTGCTTATACAGACAACGATTCAATTGTGAATTCCATCATACTGCATTTCAAAACACAAAATAGAGCATCTATGATTAAGAAATTAAAGAAATCTATGTGCAATTAGTTAAAGACCTATACTAGACATAAAGGCCCTCCATGAAACAGTTGACAATCTCCAATCAATGCAACATGGAAAACATAAACCAAGTCTATTACTCGCAAACAAGTTTAACAAGATGTTCTAAGAATTTACATATATCGGTCGCACCTGAAACACAGAACGGCCATTGCTTTTATAATACTTCTCTGTATAACAGTACAAGAGTTTCAAGCCTACATATATTTATTTTTATCCTATTAAATCAAACTATATCGCTAAATAATCGATTTTCTATTTGGAAAAGCAAATCGATAAGATTTCGTGAAAACTTGGATTCTGTTCAAACGATAATCTTATAGTTCACTTTCAGATTGACAGTGTTATCGTGTGATCTTCTTGAAGGATTGGATTGAGAGAATAGGAAAGAATCCATGAGGGGATCATTCCTCATCCATCCATATCTTCCTTTGCTACGCTGGAGCATCTGAACCCTGTTAACAATGGAGGTAGCTATGGAAATCTGGATTAGCTATAGAAATAGGCCAATTCTGTAGTCGAATGCATACTTTAACAAAACAATAAGGTATATATACAAATATGAAGAACAAGACATTTAAGTCCTTACCTTTAACAAAACCTTGTGTCTATTGCATTATTTAGGTGATAGGCATAGGAAAAAAATAAAGAAGTATAGGCAAAAAGGGTGTTAAGGTAAGACAGTCCTTGGACTCTACACCCACAATGACCCATTTTGGTGCTCCAAACTCCAAGCCCTGAACCCTAAGTCTTGTTGTACATCCCTGTTCGCTTTAGTTGAGCTGAACTAGGTTCAGATTTTACTGTGCACCAACAAAACCCTGAATCACTGGCCCTGTTAGCAATGACCTGCAAGTAGATCATAGTCTCATCGAAAGTGATTATGGGAGGTTTCAAAACTATGTTTCTATAGCCTTGAGGGATGGTTCAATATGGTATTTTATGTTCTTTTATCCTTACCATACATACATTACTTCGTAGGGTTGGATTATCTACTTAAGTAATTAACAACCATAAAAAATACTATGCAGAATTAAAATATAACCAAAATACTGAACAGAAAGAAAAATATACATAATAATCATACACAATATATGCCCATCAAAATCGTACTTATATTAATTCTTTGAAACAACATACAAATCCTTGACCTGTGCACCCATTTGCAGGTGTCTACGCACTCAATTGTAGACTTTAGGCCTCCATGCACTCAGCTATGGAGCCTTTCCTTCTCACCCAAAATAGATTACAGAGATATTTCCTTGTTCTCGTATCATTATTGTTCCCTCCTTATTACTTAAAATTACATCCTTTCACCTATATATACTAATTACATCAATAGGTATATCAAAATACCATGGTTATCCTAAAAACAATCAACTATTGCCCAACCCTATTACAAAAGGAAGGGACTTCGACCAACCCCAAAGCCCCTAAAACATCACGTGGTACATAGCTTTGTTGTATCGTGCACTTCGCTTCTCCAAAATGTAGAGTTTCTATCAAAACTTGTGCCAAGTTGGGTTGTGCCCAACAGGCCCCCAACACTCACATGTGACTCATCTCGGGTCACTTAGTTGCTTTACCTCGAATCTTTGTTGCGGTGTTGTTGCAAGCGACGTTGTACTGCTATAGTATTTATGTTGCTTACTTTTCTTCTCTACGCACTTCTTCCAGTAGTGCCTCTATCACTGGTCCTACAGTCTTCTGCACCATTTCTTCTTACTTTTTTCAAAGCTCCTAGAGCTTCCCATCCACTTCCTGTGATAGCTGGAGAGCCTTATCCTACCATGGTTGAGTTCTCTCCGTCAAAATTTTCTCATCCCTTCTGAGTTTTTCTATCTATTTCTGAAGTGCCTTGGCTTCACTAATTAGCGAGCTTATATGAGACTGGCAAGGTCTTTGTAGTTGCTCAAATCTCCTCTAGTTGCTTTTGCTTCTACTATATGTCATCTTCTATCTTTTGTATGTTCGGATCTTCCTCCAACGAAGTCCAAATCTACACAGTATCATCCAATAATTTTCCACACTCTTCCACTATCTTGGAGATGCTTGATACTGTAGTATTTAGGTCAATCTCCCTCTGTTTGCATACTTTTGGTGCTATGTTTGGCTACAACTTCAGTTGCATCTCACTAATCTTTACTTCATATTCAAAATGAACATATGCGAATTTCTTCTTTGATTCCTTGACTGCAATATCGAGCTTTGCGACCTTATCTTTGACTAATTCCTCCTCGTGAACATCCATGTTCGGAACTTCCCTACAAGTGGCTTTGACCACCTCTTCCAATATCTACTATTGTAGCTCTTCCTGATCCTTATCCTTAATGACATAGTTGAGTTTTTTCTTCAACACAATGCGCTCTTGTTCTATGTGAATATTTAATTGTGAAATTCATTATCATGCTCCTTCAACTCATTTGTGATGCCATGGTGTAGTTCATGTAATATAGGAATGGGCAATGCTCCCATGTCCATATTGACATTATCCCAACCCTTTTCCGGTTGCTTTACTTTAGTGGAGTTGAACTACAGAGCTTCGATAGGTATCTGCATTATCCTCATCGCAAATGTCGTCTCTATTAGTCTTTCTGGATGGAGTCTTTCGCCTATTTGTGTTGCTTTTCTAGATGTCTACACCAATATTTTCAATTCTTCAATACTCTTCTCAACACCTATTAGGAGTGCGCCACAGAAAACGTCTATTTTTTAATTTCTCCCCAATTTCATCTAGGTCCCCATCAGTAAGGACCAGTGGCATTGCGCCCTTGGATTTATCTCCTTTCTTTTTCTTTTTGCTCCTTGGTGAAGTGTTGCTCTGCATCTTCCTCTTTCCTTTTTATATCTCTATCTACTCCTTGGTCTCCTCTTCATTGTGCTCCAACTCCTATTCTTTCTCTTGTTCATCTTTGTCTTTCTCTTTTCCACTTAGTTCCCCATGCTGTGAAGTTTCTTCCTTTGTTTCACTATATTCTACATCTTTCTCCATCACAGTCATCCATTCTATGAGCCACTGTTGTATTAATGTAAAAATATCATCTTCAGTAACTAAGTATGGTAGAGGATTCCATGTCTTCATCATATCCTTTTCAGCCTGTATGTAGATCATATGAAAGTATACATTGAAATTCACAATAAACTTATATTGCTAGTACAAGCTTGGTGACAGTCTAGGGTGTTGATTTATGAACATATGTAAATCCATGTGATACAAAAAAAAAAAATATTATGTTCTCTTGTGTTCACAATGGCTACTTTGTATACCAGAGTGAGGCATATTGCGCAACTTCACACACATCTACTTCTACCAGACGAAACTGCATATCCTTCAGCTCCTTCCATTCGAACAAGCGTATGATCAAAATCAACCATGCATAATGAAAGGTCTTACCTTCCTCCTAAGATTTGAAAAAGTATTCTAGAAATTCTCTACATAGATATCTGGCCCAGTTATACTAGACCCCCTTGTTGCACTACCCATATAAGGAAACAACTACTGTGGGGGCTTCATTGGCTCAACATTTTCACATAATCTTCTTAGCTAAGATATTCACTGCAAATCATACTCCTTCATCACTAATGGAATTTATTTCATAGCCTTTTGATTTCTTAACCACGCTGAACTTTTCCTTCATACTCTACATGATTTCTCTGTCCCGATCTTTACCTACGAACTCTTCAAAGGGGTCCCTTCCTTGGTATGGAAACCTGGTAATCCATGATATCAGGATCTCATCAATGGGGATCCTCTTTCCCAACAACAGGCATCTGTCTTACACAAACATGATCAATTGTCTTACAGAAGCTATGTTAGGTGTACTTCTGCCGAAGTGCAGGACATTCAACATGTTCAGTAAGCCTGATCATTCCAACCCTTGTGCCCATTGATGTGGTTCCAATATTGTTACTCCTCCCTCTGGGTAATGGACCTCCTTCAAGTACCTGCTTGGTGTGAATTATAGGTATTTGTTACAATCATTGAATTCATTATCCTCGAACTTCAACTGTGGGATGTTTTCGAGCAATTCTTCTTCAAATGGCATCTTCTCTGGTAGAAATGGTGTAAATGTGCCATACTTCTTATCCTTTGAGTCTTTGACTGGTTTGGCATTGGCTTTCCTAGGTGGTAAATATGGTAGCAGCAAGGACGGAATTGTTATGCTCTCTATGTCCATCTACGTCAGTTTTGTTGCTTCCTCTTCATTGTTTCTTACAGATTGTGATTGTTGTTGCGGTTCAACAAGATTCTTAGGATTGTTATCTTGATTCTTATTTGTTCCTTGCTCCATATTCGGTTTCTTCGTTGGCGATATTCACTGTGAGAGGGATGATGTTGCAGGTGTGCTAGATGGTGCTATAGCTTCCATAACTCCTTCTATACCTTTCTTTTCGAATATATGGATCATCTCTTTAGCATTCATGTAGTAGCACGACTTCTGCAATTTTTCAATACTTAGCGATTTTTGAGATCTCAGATAGAAAAGTACCAAAATCTTGATGGGACACGGCCTTTTATAGTGCTCCATATCTTCTAACCCCATCATTACCCTAGATCTTGCTCAGATTTTGTTAATTAACTACATATATATCCCTAGATCCTTGCCAACCTATCTCCATAAATTCATTTTTCTACTCCTCCAATGGCCAGTTTCTTTTTAATGGTCATATTTCGGCGAAATAAATGCACCTTTCATTGTAGTGAACAATCCTTCTTGTGTATTCGTTCTTATGAGCTGTGACATACTCCTGACTATCGCGAAGTAACCTTCCTATGTCAAATCTCTTTTCTACAGTGTAATTTATAGTCCAGTGCTCACTTTCAACTATAGGTGGCACTAAGACTTTCCTCCTTTCTTTTTAGAGGCAAGCTATCATGGCAGGTTGTCCCTATATAGTTTCAACATGTTGCCATTCACCCTCCCTGGTATCAATTCTCCATTCAACTTCAGAAACTAAATTGTGCCTCCATTCTTGATACTCTTGATGATATAGGGTCCCAACCAATTCATCTTAAACTTTCCTAGGAACTTAATGAATTTATGGTCATACAGAAGGATAAGATATCCTTCCTGGAATGTATTATGCTTAATATGTTAGTCGTGCCAATATTTTTCTCTTTCTTTCTGCACCTACTAATGAAATCCTGTGACAAATTTGTCTTCCTCTAATTCGAGTAACCGCGCCATTCTTTCCTCCAATATGTTAGGGTTGGCCATGTTTGTAAAGGCTGGAATCCTTAAGCTCGACACAATATACTCTGTGGGCATCACATCTTCTTGCCCATAACTAAACCTGAAAGGTATCTTTCCTATCAAATTATTGGATGTGGTTCTATAAGCCCATAACGCCCCTAGAATTCTTAGATCCTAGTCATGTATGTTCACATTGCATACTTTGGTTAGTGCATTTTCAAAAATCTTGTTGAAAGCTTCGATTATGCCATTTTCCTGAGGGTGATATGAGGTGCTCTTCTTATGATACACCTAGAATTTTTTGGTCAATTCCTCAATGGCATTATTCAAGAAATGTGATCCTTGATCACCCATAAAGACCTTTGGACACCCAAATCTTGACAAAATATACTCAAAAATGATTTTCGTAGCATTTTCTCCATTGAAATCCCTTACTTATTATGCCTCAGCCCAGCTTTTCAAATAATTAGTTTTTGTGATTATATACCTCGCACCAGTCTTCTTCCTAGGTTGGTTGATAGGTCCAATGAAATTAATGGCCCATTTTTCAAAGACCTGCAATGTCACTTGTGGCACCAATGGCACTTCATCCCTCCTTGATGGCTTCCCAATTCTCTGACATACATCACATGCTTGACAATACTCCTTTGCATCCTTGTGTAGTGTGAGCCACCATAATCCTTCTCTTAAGACCTTCTGCGTAGTAGAATTCCTTGCATAATGTCCACCAGCTACACCTCTGTGAGGTTCTTCCAAAATAGTCTTCCTTTCATGTTTTGGGACATACCTACGTAGTATTTCATCTTGTCCCATATTATACAAATGTTCTACTATCAATGAAAAATCAATTGATTTTACCACCAACTCCTTCTTCTATTACATATTGTATTCTGCAGGGGCCATTCCTGTGGCCAAAAATTGAATAATGTTCTTGAAGTGATCATCTGCAATCCTAATTACAAACAATTACACATCAGGAATATTATCTTCAATGTTTTTTGGTTCTTCCCTTGTTTCCAACCTTGATAGATGATCAAGCCTAACATTCAACCTTCTTGGTTTAACAACAACTTGAAAATCGTACTCCTAAAATAACAAAAACCATCTACAAATCTTCCCTCCTAGGACAGGCTTATTCACCTGATATTTCAATGCAGAATGATATGTGAACATCTTAAAATGTGATCCCAACAAATAATGTCTGAATTTCTGTAATGCATATACCATAGCCAAGCCTTATCTTTCTGTGGTAGTGTAGTTCTTCTCTACTTTAGACAACTTCTTGCTTACAAAAGATATAGGGTGATAAATTTCTCCTATACCGGGTTGTACCAATACTATTCCCAAAGCTATGCAAGATGCATCTACATGAACATGAAAATCCTTATTCCAATCTAGAAAAACCAATATAGGCATAGTTACCATATTTTCTTTCAATATATGGAGACTTTCCTGGCATTCTTCATTCCATTGGAAAGTCACATCTTTCTTCAATAGTTTCTCCATTGGCATAGTTATTTGCACATACCCCTTAATGGATTTTCTATAATATCCAGTGTGTCCCAATGTAGTCTGCAATTGTCTCACTATTTTTGGTGGAGGTAGGTTCACAATGACAACTATCTTCGTGGGATCCACCATCAATCAAACCCTACTTGCACACAACATGCCCCAATAGTATGCCAAAAGGCACACAAAATATACATTTATTTAAGTTCAATGAGATATGGTACTGCTTACATGTGTCCAACATAATGTTTAAGCTTGCAACATGTTTTTTCAACAGTCCAAAGACTGTCTAATGATCAAAATATACCTCCATGAATTTGTGTAGGTACTCCTTGAACGATGTGACCACAACTCTTGAAAATATAGCAAGGGCATTCTTCAACCCAAAAGGCATCACTGTATACTGATATGAGACCCACTTTGTTGCAAATGTGGTCTTATGCCTATCTGCTGGTGCAATCCTGATCTAATGATAGCCAAAAAATCCATCTTTGAATGAGTAGGTCTCATGTCCTCCTACATTATCCAACACTTCATCTATAAAGGGTGTAGGGAAGGGATCATGCATGCATGCATCATTTAATTTCCTTATATCCACATAAATCCTTATTTCTCCTTGATTTTTATTTTCTTGTACCATAATGGTACTTACTCATTCTAATTCTTCTACAAGTTCAATGACTCATATTGCTATCATCTTATCCAAATCAACTTTTACTATCTCCTTATATTTTGGATTCAATATGTAAGGTCCTTGCTTGACTGGCTTCACATTAGTCTTAAGAGGTATCTTCATAACTCCTAAATCTCCTGCTATACCCTTTATTTCTAAAAACTTAGTGCGAAACAACTCCTGATATTCATGAAGCAATTCTGTAACTTTACTAACTGTATCCTCATCCCAATAATCTCCAATCATTGTGAACTTCGGTTCCTCTTCTGATCCTATATTCACCTTCTTAGTCTTTATTGGCTTTTCTATATCTAGTATATTTGTCTCAGGTCTAGTGACTTCGTGGTGTCTTTTTTATTCTTCTATGCTTCTATTGTGTGGATCTTCATCTTCTTATACAATAATGTTATAGCATTCCAGTGCATGTTCTAGCTGCGTAGTCCAATCTGGTTGTTTCCATGTCAACGAGGTTGCATTCCCAAATATATTTTCTCTAACTTTCTGAAGAGACGAGTCTATGCATGAGAAATCATGTTCAAAACAAATGTTAATATAAACCCATCAACCAAATTTTCCCAACTTACAATACCATGGCATAGTTCTAGTTCTAGGTACCATTTCATAGGAATTGTCTCTAATGTGTGGATAAATCCATGTACCCATTCATGTTGTGGGATCTCCTCCCACACTATAGTGCATAGGTGAATATGCTCCCTAGGGTCAATTTTACCATCATATTTCACCTTAATTTCTATATCTATTGGCCCAAACCTGATCCACATTAATCTTCAACACTCTCCTTCCAATCTTCTATATTTCCTTTATGTGCACCCCACCATCTAGTAGGGGTAGCTCTCAGGGCCACATCCAAAGCTAACAACCTTTTCTCTTCTGGTATTTTTCTATCATAATCATCAAGGAAAGTTCTTATATTACCTAAACCATCATAATAAGGCTAGTTACATACCTTAGAATTTATACAGTGAAGTGATTTAGTGATTCTTGCACATCGCCTTGTAGACACTTCATGTAGTGTATTCTACCAATTTTCCAATTCTTCTTTTGAATATAAGGTACAAGATCTATCCTGTTCCCAGCTCAATTTTCCATCTGGAGTGGGGTTGATCCATTCCTCTTCTTTGGTTGTTATCTGATAAATTTTGTCTATATTTGTCGCATAATACTCATCCCTGACTCGCTCTGTATATCTCACCCATTCTGATGGATCCAATGGAACAATTACTCTCATATTATCCTTTTCAAATACCATTTTCCTCTTTTTCAAGTTGATTATAGCCAGATTATCAAATGCCCAATCTAGTCCAAGCAATGTTGGATAGGGGTTGTTGTCATCGACAATTTCTATCACTTCAAAATCTACAATAGTGTGAACTCCTTCAATGTCTATTGTAACTCCTGATAACCTCCCCATAGGGAAGATTTTCTACTGGTTTCCATTCTCAACTGAATTGGTGACCATTATAACTTCAGCTTACCCATCAATTCCCAGGTCTTCTTTGGTAAAACATTGGCATCAGATCCTAAATCCAGAATAACCTAATCCATGTCGTATTCTTTGATCTGTGTAGTGAACCTCATTTCATTTCCAGACCTCCTCTTATGTCGATGTAAATTGTTAACTGCACGCATGTCACTTCAAGGTACTTCTTTAGAAGTGCAGGAATCTACCAAGTCTTGCATTCCTTCTACAAATTTTTGGTTTCTTAACAACTTCATGCAAGTTTGTAGGAAGGACTTTAAAATACCTGGGTCCACATCTTGCGTTGCAATTGATATTATCTTACAGTTATTCTTCAATATTGTTTTTGGTTGCACACTAGAGGTCGAAGCCCCAACATTCATAAAGGTTCACCTTTCCTGCAAAAACACTTATCTTTCCTTCTAAACATCAAAGGCAGGAGCTTTCTCTGCAGTCTTTCTTACCCATGTTCCTTCAGCTTCCCTCTTTCCATCTACTTTATCATTCCCAGTCACAGCTCCACTTCTATTTAAAATATTAATGTGAGGTTCATTGATCCTCAGTTTTGTAGTCATCATGTGAATGTTCTGTGTTAGTTGTTGATTTTTCTTTTCTTGCATTTTTTCCATAAGTACTGGACATTCTTCAATTACATGATCAAATGATTTGCAATACTTACATGTCGTAGTAGGATTCTGACAATCTCTTGCAAAGTGACCTACCTGGACACAGTTGTAACAAATAATCTATCCACAACCTCAACCTCTTCCTTGGTAGCTACCTCGACCACCACACTGTCCACTTCCTTCCTATTTGTGTTCTTCATCTTACATTCTATATATTTTAGCACCACGATCCATCATTAATTCATAAGCTCGACAATTATTCTCATCATGTCTCACTAATTTACAAAACTTGCAATAGAAATTATTTGGAGTCTACACATATTTTTGCAACAAATAACAATCTTTTGAGCGATGTTTGCCTCTAGTTATACATATTTCGTACCATAAGCTGGATTGGAATTCAAAGAATTTGGAGCTCCACTAGCCATGTAATTTCTGAAGAGAGGGAATTTCTCTTTAGAGTCGCCTTCTGATTTTCACTTTGTACACCACACTTATTCGATAACTTCCTTACTTTTCTTCATATCTTGTAATTGTAGAGTCAAATTTGCTAGCTGAATATAGATCTATTGCATACCTACATTGGTATCTCTTATCAACGAAGCTTTTAATTTCATTGCAAGTTCTAGAGCTTCAGCTTGAGTTTCTATCTTCTGTTGTGGCAAAGGCAATCTGATATGTGGTAGTAGCCCAACTATGAACCATTCCTTATGCTATTGCGGAGCTACTTCGAATCTCACCTGATCCAATAATACTTTGAATCTCTGATCAAATTCCCAAACAAACTCAGTAGGCCTTTGTTTGATCTCCTTTAACTCTGTGATACACTGTGATACAGCCTTCAGCTTCTTAAATTCTTTTACCAACATTGTTTTAATAACTACAAATGATCTGATCTTATTGATTGAATACTTCATTTACCACATCAATACTCGATCTTGAAATTTTGTGAAGAGTTGTTCCTTCTTTATATCTTCATCTTGGACCTATTTTCCTGTCCATACTGCTTCACATAAAAACCAAAATTTCTTCGGATCCTCTGATCTGGTTCCTTTAAACACAGGTAGCTTAATATCATCATCCATATTCCTTCTCGGGGGGACGGGGAAAACCAAAATTACCCTAACTATTACTAGATTCTAGCTTTGGAAAACTTTTAGGCTGAAAGGGTGAATACTACAAAGTTACTTCAGGGTTTTTAGGGAGGTTTTCTTCACTTTTAGATTCACTCAACAGAGGGCTATAGTCAGTTTCTATGAAATTCTTCAGATCTTGACCACAAAATCTCTTTTCAGTGTCTATTCTATATCTTTTCCCACTTCGCATTGTCCGAGTATCTTCTTCATATCTTCTTCCAAACATTAGTAATCTAATAATATGATTACATTCATAGAACTCCCTTTTCACACAAAATCATCTTAATCAAGAGTTTAAAGATCTCAAGTACTTACCTCGCAGTCCATTGAAAAAATTTCATTCTACTTTGCTATAGGACATAGTTGAGTCTACTGCAAACTTAGTAATGAATTGTCCCAATATGTTATCAATCTAGAAATCAATATCTCTTGAGATACTATTGTCGATGTTCTTGACTCGTTGTATCAATTCAAGAGTCCACTCCTTAGGTTCATCTCCTTTAAAACAATTTTTTCTCTCAGTCAACCTTGATATCCACTCTTATAGCTCAACATGAAATGATCCAAAGAAGATTTTGTATTGATATTCAAAAATATACTTCTTCAACCACCTTTCAGCTCACAAACGAGGGTTTCTATTGTCTTAATTTGTAAATTCTTGTTCTTTCTTTTCTACCCACTCTTGGATTTTCTTCTTTGACAGATGCCACATAAAGATATATCTCGAATAGATCTCGGTCCCATCAATGGAACCATTTTTTGTCTTTAGTTGGGTTGACCCAGGTGCAGATTTTGCTGCGCTCCAACAAAACCCTCATTCACTAGCCCTCTCGACAATGACTTGCAAGCAGATCGCAGCCTCACCCGAAGTGATTATGGGAGGTTTCAAAACCAAATTTTTGCAGCCTTGAGGGATAATGCGATGTGCTACTTTTATGTTCTTTTATCCTTAACACACCTAGATTAATTTGTAGGGTTGGATTATCTACTTAACCAATTAACAACCATAAACAATATTGTACAAAAGTAAAATATAACCAAAATATTGAATAGAAACCAAAATATACACAATAATCATACACAAGTTATGCGCATCAAAAATATACTTCTTATATTAATTCTTTGAAACAACATACAAATACTTAACCTGCGCTCCTAGCTGCAGGTGTCTGCGCATTTAGCTATAGACTTTAGGCCTCTGCGCACACAGTTGTAGAGCCTTTCCTTTTAATACAAAATAAATTAGAGATATATTTCCTTACACTCGTATCATTATTATTCCTTCCTTATTACTTCGACTTACATCCTTTCTCCTATATATACTAATTACATCAATGAGTATGTCAAAATATCATGGTTCTCCAAAAACAAATATCAACTATTACCCAAACTCGTTTAAAAAATAAGGGACTTTGACCCAATCCAAAGCCCGTAAGATATTGTGCGATACATAGCTCCATGTACTACGCACTCTACTTCCTCAAAATGCGGAGTTTTGACCAAAACTTGGGCCAAGTTGGGCTGCGCCCAACACTCCCAAGATATCAAAAATCATCACTCCCTCTTAGCGAGGGAGGTATTTCCAAGACTAGGAAGTAGCTCATCATCATCATCACTACTCACAAAACTCACCTAGCTCCAAGTGTCCACAACTATAGCAATCCCTGTATTATGAACTACACCTTTGTTGGGCATGGAATCCCCCATAGCATGTTTTTGGGCTCAAAACCCAAGTTTTGGTCAAAGGTATTGTAAGACTCCACGAATTTTGGGTGCAGAGCGCGAAGTATAGGTTGAGTCATAGGGTTGTCTACCCTAAAGTATTGTAAAGTAATGTAATGTCATGTCAGCCTACCCATGGTCCGTGCACCATAGGATTATATAATAGAGTGAGGCTCTAAGTTGTAAAGGTAGCTAAGGAATTAGAGAGATGAATATGAATGGTTCGAGCATAGAGTCAGAGTCAAATTGTATTGGATCATAGTAGTAGGAAGAGGCTCTGCAGCTGAGTGCGCAAAGGCCTAGTAGAGTCCTCAGTTGAGTGTGTGGACCCCTGCAGCTAAGTGCGCAAGCCAGTGTCGAGTCTGTAATATTGATCAAAGAATAATAAAGAGAAGTTGATTCATATTTCTGTGTATCTTTTTGTGCATTTCCTTCTTTAAATTTATACTGTTTTATTTATCGCGCACACTGATATGATGGTTAGATATGCTATAATAATCACTAGTATTACACAAATAAGTTAAGTAATTGGGTAATAACAAGATTAAATAGCAAGGAACTTGGGTATAATATGGGTTGCGCCTTGAGTAGGGCTACGCAGAGGCAACATCATAGGTTGCGAAGGAATAACAAGTGCGTGTAGTGACGTGCACGCAAGGTGAAACTGCGGATCTCCAGTAGCTCATTAAACATCCCCAAGGTGTAGAAACTTGGTTCTAGCACCCTCCCATATTACTTTGTGAGACCTCAGTCTGCACTCTGCAGAATGTTGTCGAAGGGCCAGTAGTACTGAGATTTGCTTCGCTAAATCACCTCTGAACCTGGGTCAGGCCCATACAAGCCAGCAACCTCTTTTAGAAGTGTCGTTATCATTGGAAGCATCTTGCTTATACTTATTCTCTTGGAGTGCATTCCATTCTCTCCATGATTCCTTATTGGAAGATGTAAGAGCACCCTTTCTCCACACTAACCACATGCTCCTCTTAGGTTGCAAAGTCTCCCTTTGAACCTCTAAGCTCCCTCTAGAACTTGACTCCATTTGAGCCTATGGAACCTGGACCTTCTTCTCTAGAACCTGTAACTACCCCTTTGAAGCTTGCACCTACTCTTTCTTCTCTGGAACCTACACTTGGTCCTCCTACTTATTCTTCCCATGATCTATAGGCTTTCCCATCAGCCTGTATAAACCATGCTCTTTAACTCCAAGCACAATACCTATGGAGCTAGAGCCTCTAGGTCTGAGTCTTGCCTTCCCCTCTTGGAATTAGACCTCAAACCCATTCTTCTCTATAATTGAGACAAATATCACACTATATCTGAGTCCTGGTACAAATAGTACATCCTAGACCTGCATCACTCGTCCTGACCCCATCCTGAATGGCACAACTCCTGATCCTCAGATCTCTTTCTAACTCTTGTCACCCAACAACATGTGCAACTTTGAGTCCCACTCATCTAGAGTATTGGTTAACTCTTATGACCCTATCATATGTTTTGATGCACCATTATCCACATACCATCCATCCTCATCGATGGTACCTTGCGATAAATGGGAGATCATAGTAAATTCCCTCTCCTTCAACCTCCTGGTGAGAGAATCTATCTCAACAAAAGTGGCAACACTGACGACCTACTTCCCTTTCTTATTTTTATCATCTCCTTTCTTCTTCTTCATTGGAAATCTCAATGAAAAATGATCCATATTGCCAGAGTTGAAACACTTGACTTTACTCAAGTCCTTCTTCTGCTTACCCCTCATTTGTGCTGCAAGTGCCACATCATCTTTTGAATCTTTCTTCTTTGGATGAATATCCTCATCTCACAACTCCTCCTCAATGAGGTCATCCCACAGTCTATTCTAGTATGGAACCTTCTCTTTGGAAATGATACCCATGATGAAGGGCTTCCATTCCTTAGTGAGCCCTTTCAAATAAATCCTCACCATATCAGAATATGAAATAGTGACATCGATGGAAATAATCTTATCTTTGACCTGAGACATGTTAGAAAATTATATATTACAGAGAAATGGAATACAAAATATTGCATAAATATAAACACAAAAAATGCATAAAATAAGAGAGACACAAATATACGTGGTTCACCTGATTTGGGCTACATCCACGGAGAAACAACTAGTCCTTCATTTATATTATCTAGCAAAATGAAGAGATACAACCTACAAAAAATCCGTTGTAATTTCCTCTTCGCTCTCACATAATATCCTCTCTCTTTTTCCACTCAGAATACACATCTACATAGCCACAACACAATTCCATCATAAATAATAGAGGGGCTGCCTTCTAGGGAAGAAAAACCTAAATTAAACATAACTTCTACCATCAGATCATCTGCTTAATTAATGGCTCATATTGACTAAGAAATTACAATATTTTACAAGGAAAATTTACATCTCTTTTTAGCTTCGAGGGTGATGCCCTCGAACCATCGCCAGGGGGGCTCATAAAAATCATTGTCACCCCCCCTTGGAACACCCTTGCAGTGAAAAAATAGGCGTAGTTTTTCCCCATTATGAACAGGGGTCCAATGTGGAAATACCTCTGAATAAAGAAGATAATCAGGCTCTACACCCAACAATCTCATGCTTGGAGACTGATTATAGAAAATCCACAGCTGCTTCATTTGTTGGAAAATGACTCCACTTTGGACCTGGTTTTTTCTCATCTTCATCATCATACTAGAAGACCAATTGAAACCAAGCAAAATCTCAGTTTCTCCCTGGTTACAACTTTTGTTAACATATCTACGGGATTCTGGCTAGTGTGTATCTTCCGCAGCTTCAATTTTCCATCTTCGAACATTGACTATATGAAATGGTACTTGAGTTGTATATGTTTAGTCTTGGAATTAAATGAAAAGTTCTTTGCAATATGAAACTCTGGTTGTCACTGTATAACCTACCCAACTCCCGCTTCTTACCCAATTCATCCAGAAACCTTTGTAACCAAATCATTTCTTTACTAGCCTCTGTAGCAACAACATACTCTACTTCCATTGTTGGGAGCGCAACAACGCTTTGCAATTTTGAAACCCAATTGATAGTTGTTCCACCTATAGTAAACACATACCTTGTCATGCTCTTCCTGTTATCTTTATCATCTGCCATATCTGCATCAAGATACCCATGTAGAGAAATGTTTGAACCACCAAAGCATAATGCTCGATATATGGTACCTCTCAAATACCTTAGAATCAACTTCATTTATATCCAATGTTCTTTTCCTGTATTGTTCATATACTTGATTACAACTCCCATTGCATGTGAAATATCAGGCCTTATGCAGACCATTGCATACATTAAGCTTCCAACTGTTGATGCATAAGGAACTTTAAACATATAATCCATCTCTTCCTAAGTCTTAGGATACATCTCCTTAGTTTGAAATTTCTAGCCAAAGGTGTAGTAACTGGTTTTCCATTTTGCATATTAAATCCTTTGAACACCTTTTGTATGTACTCATTCTGAGACAATGTTAATTTGCAATTTTTCATATCTCTAGTTATTCTCATACGAAGGATTTGTTTTCTACAACCTAAATCGTTCATTGCAAATGCATTTGCCAATTTTCCTTTGAGCACATTGATTTCCTACATGTTAGACCCTACAAAAAGCATGTCATCTACATACAATAAAAATATAATATAGTTGCCATCATTTTTCCTTTTGAGATAAACATAATGAACAGAGTGACATCAAGTATAACCTTGTTCAGACATAAACTTGTCAAATTTTAGATACCACTGCTTTGGAGCCAATTTTAAGCCATACAAACTACTCTTCAAATTTCACAATAGTTTCTCCTTCCCTTTGACCTCATATCCTTGTGACTACTGCATATAGATCACTTCCTCCAAATCCCCATGGAGAAAGGTTGAGTTTACATCTAACTTCTCAAGATGTAAATCTTCTACTACTACTAGACTTAAAATAGTTCTGATTGAAGTCATTTTAACAATAGGAGAAAATATTTCATCAAAGTCGATACATTTCTTCTTTGCAAACACCTTAACCACAAGTCTAGATTTATACCTTTTTCTACCTCCATCTTATTCCTTCAACCTGTAAACCCATTTATTATGCAATGTTGTATTACCCGTAGGAAACTTGACTAAGTACCAAGTCTAGTTTTGTACCAAGGATTCCAACCCTTATTTCATGGCTAGCTCCCACTTCTTTTTGGTTTCTACCTACACTACTTCTTCATAACATTCTGGTTCACCAGAATCAGTTGACAATACATAATATAGTGAAGGAGAGTATCATTCAGGGGGTCCACATATCCTGGTAGATCTTCGAACACCACTTTCAGGTGTTTGAGGTGCTTGTTCATGTTGTGGTTATTGTTGTTGTTTTGGCTCTTGATCATTATGATTTTTAGGCACCTTTACTTTTTATGTGATCTCATCAATCACTGAGTATTCTTTGTTTTCTTTTTGCTGTTTCTTTTCCTACATCTGATCCTTATACAAAACTTTTTCATTGAATATGACATCTCTGCTCCTAATGATTTTGTGATTTTCATAATCATATAAGCAATTACAAAATTCATTAACACCATATCCAATAAAGGTACATTTCTTTGATTTTGCCTCAAGCTTTGTTCTATTTTCTTTATTAATGTGGACAGAGGCTTCACAACCAAAAGTCTTTAAAAATTATTAGTTTACCTTTTTGCCTATCCATGGTTCCTCTAGAATACCTCCATCCAAGGAACTAGAAGGCCCTCTTTTTATTAGACAAACAACATTATCAACAACATTTTCCCAAAATTGTAAAGGAAGTATGGCATGCAATCTTATTCACCTTGCATGCTACATGCTTGTCCTCTTCATCCTTTATCACACACCATTTTCTTGTGGTGTTCTTGGAACTGTCTTCTCTCTACGAATTCTATTCTTTGAACAATACTTATCAAACTCTTTGTTGCAATATTCACCTCCATTTTCTAATCTGAGACACTTCAACCTTTTTGATGTCTCATTCTCAACCAAAGCTTTCCATTACTTGAAAGTATCAAATACATCATATTTCTTTCGAATATAATAAATCTAAGTTTTTCTAGTTGCATCATCAATAAAAGTAACATAATAATGAGAGCCACTAAGAGAAGATACCTAATCAGGTCCCCATACATCTGTATGCACAAGCTCTAATTTTTTGTTCTTCTTTTGTTTCCCAACTCTTAGAAATCTGACTCTCCTCTGTTTTCCATAAACACAATTCTCACAAAATTCCAAATGAGCATGCTTCAAACCTGGAAACAAATTTCTTGAGGTGAATAATTTGCATCCCAATCTCACTCATGTGTCTGAGCCTATGATGCCACAATGTTGTATTTGCTCCTATAGAGGTCAAATCATTAACATAATTAGAAATAACATTGCATAAATACAATGTACCAACCTTTCCTCCTTTTTCTATTACCAGGGCTCTTTTAGTGACCTTTCAAGTTTTATTTGTAAAAGTAGTTACACAACCTTCACCTCCTAACTTCCCTATTGAAATTAGATTTTTCTTCAGGTATGGAGCATGCCTTACCTAGACCTTCAATAGCCATTGGTTTCCATTATGTTGTTTTATGAAAACTTTACCCATTCCAATGATTATACAGGGTTTATCATCACCCAAATGAACCTATCCAAAATATCCTTGAATATAATCATGAAAATGTTTCCTTTCATGTGTGGCATGGAATGAGGCCCCTAAATCTACTACCCAGGCATTTTAAAGACATAATCAAAGCATCTTGCAACACATCACCTATCACATTTGCTTCATGATTGTTTTCTCATTGCATGTCTCCTTCTTTTCCCTTCAGAGACTTATAGTCTTTCTTCACGTGTCATTTCTTCTCACATTTCTAGCACACTATCCCCTATCTAGACTTGGATATCCCTTTCCTTGACTTACTATGATATCTTGAGCTCTTTCCTCTTTCCATTTTTCTTCCCCTAGTTACTGCAGTCAAAACATTACCTGATGTTTCACCGAAGCTTTTCCGTCACATTTCCTCGCTAAGGATTGCACCGACAACATCATCAAACTTTAAAGTACTAGATCTAGAGACGAAGTTACTAATGGTTATAACTAAACCATTCTAACTTTCTAGAAATGAGAATAGAAATAATAGAGCCCTAACTTCATCATCAAAAGTTACCCTACAGAATTTAACTGACTGATAATTGTATTAAATTCATTTAAATGATCGGCAACAAATCCACCTTCTAACATCTTCATATTAAATAAATGCTTCATAGGAAATACCTTATTTGAGGCTAAGGTTTTTTCATATAATTTGGCCAATGCCGAAATTAAACCCTTTGTTGTCTTTTTTTTTAAATATTGAAGGCTACCGATGCCGCTAGGTACATTTGTCTGGTTCCAAGTACCTTTCTATCGAGAATATCCCATTCGGTGTCTGTCATACTCGTCAGATTCTTTGTCTTTTCGCTAAATGGTAGGTACAGATATTTCTGATGCAGATAATATTCCATATGCATCTTCCATAGCTAGTAGTTTTGGCCATTAATTGTTTCGACCTTAAACCTACCATCTTTCGCTATTCTCCCACTTGAACCAGGAACCCTTCTCTCCTGTGAGTTTATTAGCCAAATAGACCTTCGTCTCTGATACCATTTAGAAAATTATTTATTACAGAGTAATGAAACACATAAAATATTAATGAATAAAACAAGAGAGACACAAATTTATGTGGTTCACCCAATTTGGGCTACGTCCATGGAGAAACAGCGAGTCCTTCCTTTATATTATTGAGTAAAATGAAGAGATACAACCTACAGTAAATCCACTATAATTTCCTCTTTTCTCTCACACAATCTCGTCTCTCTTTTGTCACTCAGAATACACATCTACATAGTCGCAATACAATTCTCTCCTATATAACAAAGGGGTTTCATTATAGGAAAAAAATACTAAATTAAACATAACTTCTACCGTTAGATCATCTACCTAATGAACAACTTGAATTCACTACGAAATTACAATTATTTACAAGGAAATTTTACATATTTTTTTAGCTTTGGGGGTGTTTCCCCCAAACCCCACCTGGGGGGGCTCATAAAAATTGTCATCACCCCCCTAGTGGCAAAAACATGGGCGGAATTTCCACCCCATTACAAACTAAGGTCCAATGTGGCGATACCTCTAAATAAAGAAGATAATCAGGCTCCACACCCAACAAGGCAACCTCGTTAGATATGAAGTCACTCCTTCACCATGTATCATCTTGGTGAACTTCAACTTATCCTCCAACACCATTACCCAGTTCTTGTTCTTATTCTGGAACAAATTCTGAAGAGCCATCCACATCTCATTAGCAGATTTCTTCCTAGAAAAATGAGGTATTAGGGGATCCTTCACACCATAAAGGATGATCAATCTCATCCTCATATCCAATTCCTCATACACTTCCAGCTCCTTAGAGTCATATGGATTATCGATCTCTTTCTTAGTAAACTCCTAGATCTTGTTGACCTACAATACCAACTTGACCCTTTCCTTCCAAGGACTATAGTTGGACATCCCTTCCAACATGTCCTCGTACTAGAGACTAACCTACAACTTCGACATTATAGTGAGCTCTTCACCTACAATATGACCAGCTCCCTCTTAAGTTGTACTTCATTGTGAACTTATTTTGATTCACTGTCTCCCAAAGTAACTAAGACACACTCTGGTAGCATGTTGAATTTCCATGACCTTAGTGTCTAGCATAGAATCTTAAATCTCTGACGCTACCAAACCAAGAATCTTAACAAAGCTACTTTACGTAGCAGAACAATATAATGCAGTAAACAAATATAAATAACTTTTCACAAAATTTTCAACCAAAATTCATTATATTAATCAAAATATAATATGTCTAGGGCTCCCGTACCAGGGATAATGGACCTCAAATATCCAATGGTACAAGAATGCAAGATACAATGATAATCTCATTGCTTTAGTGCACAATCACAACCTTTATGTTGTATCTCATTTTTTCAGTCCTTCTCTCCTAGTCTGCAATAACACAACATTTGTCTCTAGCAATGAAACAAGTCCATATGCCCACTAAACAAAACTCCACCTGCTCTCACGCTGATTGTAAGTCCATATACACATCAAGACATCAAGAATTCATTTGACTTGTTCATAACTCCATTTGTGAACAACTCCCTCTTCCCACTACTTCTCCTCAGCTACTCAGGGTCTTCTTCCCACTATAGCCTTCCACTATTGTTATATGAAGGCTAACATAGGGTAGGATGGCTGCCACCTATCACTGTTGTAAGTCTCTTCTCTAGAAATGAACATGGATTGTCATAAACTTCTCCTCTAGGCTAGCCAAACATTGAGCTCAAGCTGCCTCTTTCTAATAGCTTCTTTTTTCCATCAAAGAGATATGCATAGGCTCAACTCTTCACCCAACATACAATTGTCCAAGTTTATTTCTTCTAAAGCTACTCTTGGGTCACCTACACACTTCCCTCCACCATTCCAAAGGTACCCAATACTTTTTTCCACACTACGACTTCATTCACTTAGCAAACAATCTAATCTTCAATCAACAAAATTAACATACTTGGCTAGACATGATGTTGTAGCTTCTCTTCTCTCCAAGGAACCAAAATTCTATTGTTGTGGCCCAAAAAACCACTCCAACATACCCCGAAAGGTTGTAGCCTATCTTTGATCATAGTCCTACTCCACTCATTGTCCCTTTAGACCAACTTTTGATTTTTGTTCAAGGGTTATAACCCTCATAGAACATACTTACAAGCTTGTGGTCAAGTCTGCAAGGAATAATAGGGATCTAGCCAACCAAAAAAAGATGAACCAACCTCTAATGCCTATGCACAACCTACCAAAACAACCCTTAAGGCATATGTCCTTGTCCTTCTCAACCTAGGCCCCTAACATGGGTGTATATAGACAAAAAACTACCCTTTTTCTTCAATCTCAGCCACCTTCCTTGAGCTTTTCTATCCTGTTGAGAATTCTATGAATTGTTTCTCTTTTTTATTCTCTAAAATGATCTCAACTCACCTCAATTTATACAAAAATGTGAGGGCTCCACTAATTCTCCAAGAGACATGACGTTTGGACATAACCATCTCAAGCCTACATTACTTGTATGTCCAAAAATCAATCGTTACCTTCAAAAATTCATAAATCATCATAGTCAACCTAGAATTCAATGATTTTCATTGCGTTGGATTTTCTTCAATGTCTTCTATCATCTCCATTGATCACATGTCCAAAATTCTCCATCGTTTTGGCCCAAACATCAATCGGTGAAAAATCCCAACCTTGGGTTTCAAGCCCACAATGACCCATTCTGGTGCTCCAACCTCCAAACCCTGCACCCTAGGGCTTGGAGTACCTCCCAAGCTATCAAAAATCAACACTCTTTCTTAACAAGGGAGATAATTTCAAGGCTAGGAAGTAGCTCATCATCATCATCGCTAGTCACAACCCTCACCCAATTATTGTTGCTCACAATTGCAGCAATCCATGTAGTATGAACTATGCCTCTCTCGTAAGTGATGGTTTCATTGGAAGAATTTTGTTTCTTCTTCTTCTCCTGGAATGTTTTCCATTATCTTCATGATTCCTTCTTGGTATTTGGAGGAGAACCCTTGCTTCCCACTGACCACACACTCTTCTTCGGTTGAAGAGTCTCCCTCTAAACCTGAAAGTTAGAGCCTCTAGGTCTAGGTATTTCCTTCCCCTCCTAGATTAAGAACTCAAACCACTTCTTCTCGATCACTAAGACCAATACCATGCTATGTATGAGTCCTAATAAACATATTGCATATTGGACCTTACATCACTCGTCATGACTCCATCCTTAATGGCACAAATCATGATCCTCAAATCTCCTTCTGACTCTTGTCACCCAACACCATGTTCAACTTCATTTCCCACTCAGCTAGAGTCTCAAATACCTCTTGTGACCTTGCTATATATTTTGATGCACCACTGTCCATGTACTATCCATCCTCATTGATGGTACCTTGCGAGAAATTAGATATCATGAAAAGCTCCTCCTCCTCCAACCTCCTAGTGAGAGCATCTATCTAAATAGAAGTGGTAACATCAACGATCTTCTTCCCTTTCTTCTTTTCGTCATCTCTCATCTTCTTCAACATCGGAAATCTCAACGAAAAATGACCCATCTCACCAAATTTGAAACACTTGAATTTACTCAAGTGCTTCTTCTTCTTACACCTCATTCGTGTTGCAAGTGCCATGTCATCATATGAGGGCTTCTTCTTCGGATGAAGATCATCATCTCGTAACTCCTCCTTAATGAAGTCATCCCACAACCTATTCCTATCTAAAAACTTCACTCTAGAAATGATACCCTTGATGTAGGGCTTGCATTCCTCAGTGAAACCTTTCAAATAAATCCTCATCATATCAGTATCTGAAATATTCACACTATTCACCTTGTATCATCTTGGTGGACTTCAACTTATCCTCCAATACTAGTACTCGATTCTTGTTCTTATTCTAGAACAAAATCTAAATATCCATCCACATCTCATGTGTGGAGTTCTTCTCAGATAAATGAGGTATTATGGGATCCTTCACACCATGAAGGATGATCAATCTCACCCTCATATCCAATTCATCGTACACTTTCATCTCCTTAGGGTTTGTTGGCTTCTTAATCTCTTTCTTAGTGAGCTCCTAGATCTTGTTAACCTGCAATACCAACTTGATCCTTTCCTTCCAAGGACTATAGTTGGACAACCCTTCCAACCTGTCCTCATACCGAATACCAACCTGCAACTTTGACATTGTAGTAAGCCCTTCACCTATAATGTGATCAACTCCCTCTTAATATGTAATTCATTGTACACTTTTTTTTTATTCACTGTCTCCCAAAGTAGGTCAAACACACTTTGGTACCATGTTGAATTTCGATGACCTTGGTCTCTAGGATAGAGTCTTAAATATTTGACACTACCAAACCAAGAATATCAACATAGCTACTTTACACAGTGGAACAATATAATGCAGTAAAACAATCATGCACAAATATAGACAATTTTTCACAATTTTTTCAACCCAACTTCATTATATTAATCAACATATAATACAATTGTCTTCTCCTGTACTAGGGATAGTGGCCCTCAAATATCCAATGGTACAAGAATACAAGATACAATGACAATCTTATTGCTTTAGTGCACAATCACAACCTCTAAATAGCTCTTAAGGCATTTTTCCTTCTCCTTCTCAACCTCAACTCTTGAAATAGGTGTATATAGACCAAAAACCACCGTTCTCTTTCAATCTCGACCATCCTCCTTGAGCTTGGTTGTCATGTTGAGAAGTCCATGAATTGTTTCTCTTTTGGATGATCTAAACTGATCTGAACTCACCTCAATTTATACACAAATGTGAGGGCTCCACGAATTCTCTAGGATACATGACTTTTGGACACAACCATCTCAAGCCTACATGACTTGTATGTCCAAAAATCAATAATTACCTTCAAAAATCCATAACTCATCATAGATAACTCATAATTCGATGATTTTCATTGCGTTGGATTCTCCTCAACTTCCTTTATCATCTCCATCCATCACATATCCAAAATGTTCCATGGTTTTGGCCCAAACATCTATGTGTTCAAAACTCCATCATTGGGTTCCAAGCCCACAATGACCCATTGTGGTGCTCCAACCTTGAAACAATGAACCCTAGTGTAGAAATTTTGCAAATTCTCTACAAATCTCACTCTGATACCATGTAGAAAATCTGATTGTAGGTTAACATGATAATGCAATATAAATCAAAGAAGAATACTATAACCTACTTCTACTATCAATTTGCGGAAGCTTAAATATCGAGTTGAACAATATAACCAGAAGAAGAATAATCAATCGCACAATACACATGAATATACTTTGGGGAAAGCCTCAGCTAAAAACCCCACTATATGTATTATCATATAAGGTGGAAATACATAGGAATCATACAAAACCTTAGCTCTCACAACTAGCCAGCTCTCAATACAATCCTTACAGATGCTCATAGGAAATCTTGGCTTCTCACAAGCCTTCCTCTCTGCCCTCCAAGCTCCTATTTCCTTGCATTGTTCCTAGTGGATGATTCTCAACTCACCAAGTGGATGATCACCTGATCACACACTATCAAAACTGTGCAATCCTCAATGAATTATTCCTTCTCCATGAATGAGTTCTCTTTATAAGAAAACACATGCAACTGATAGTACATTGTCCTTGTCTTTAATCTCAACTAGGTCTTTCTCATAATAGACATGCATGAGTTTCTGATGAGAGAATCTTCAGTCAACTGGAGTACACTAGTCAAGTGCATGCATGCATCAACTCGCTATTATCAAACCATTAGTTCCTCAAATAGTTTGGAACTAATTTAAATGGACTTAACTTAGTAAATTGAGTTAACTAATTACAACTCAAATATAACTCAATCTTATCTCCTTAATTTAAGGCTTATCTCCTCAATTTAAGGGATAACTCTTGCATGACTTCAGAAAGACTTTTAACTTGAATTTCTCCAACTAATTAAGTCAAAATAACTTAATAATTATTTCTAAGTAGCTGTTAAGACTAAATTTGATTTTAATTCACAATTTAATTCAAGGACAAATTTAATTGGAATATTCTTGTTGCCACATTTCAACACTCCCTCTGAACAAGAAAATGATTATCTGCCACCCCGATCCTGTCTCTATAGAACTTGAATTTACACTTTGACAATGCCTTTGTCAAAATGTCAATGTCTTGCTCCTCTGTCGAAATATACTACAACAACATGATCCTTCCATCATGAGCAGCTTGCTTTACCTTGTAAATCCAATGGGAACTCACAACTGACTTGTTCTTTGGTCTCGAAACCATGTCCCAAACATTGTTATGAACTATGGAGTCATACTCTTCCACCATAGCATCAACCCAAATCGGACGCTGCACTGCTTCCTCAAAGGAAGATGGCTCGGTCTCAACACATTCCCCCACAAGAGCCATGTATCCAATGTACCTCTTAGGTGACCTCCTCTGTCTACACTGAGAAGCTGGTGCTCCCACATTCTCTCTCACATCCTACAACAATTCGTCAACTTCTCTTTTGTGCTTCCATCCATCTCTGGAAGATTCTGCTTGAGTGGATGTCTGCACTCTGGGAATCTCTGCATGTGGCTGCTCTACATCATTCTAAGGCTCCTCCACCTTAGGAAACAACATTTCCTCCACAGCCTGTAGTTGGAGCTCCCTCTCAAGGGAAACTTGCATGGCCTTCTACTCATCAAACTTGAGATCTCTATGAACCACTATCCTTCGACTGGTAGGCAAGTACACCCGATAGTTGTGAGGTGTATCAGTGTACCCAAAAAATATCCCTAACTCTACTGTCAGAAAAAAGCTCTTCCATGCATCCTTTGTCACATGGCAATATATCGATGAACCAAAGATCCTGAAGTGACCCAAATCTGGTCTCTTACTGGAGAAAGCTTCCTCTAATGTCTTCATCCCAAGTATGCGATGCGGGCTTCTATTTTGTAGATAGACTTTTGTGTTGCATTCTTCAGCCCACAAGTGAAGTGGTAGTCCTTGGTCATGCAACGTTTCTTGTGCTGCCCCTACAATAGTTCTGTTCTTCCTCTCAGCCACCCCATTCTGTTGTGGGTTATGAGGTGCCTTCAACTCTCATTTAATTCCTTCCACTGCATAGAAGTCCTTAAACTCTTGAGAGACATATTCTTCACCATTGTTGCTTCTCAAGGCCTTGATCTTCTTCCCTGACTCTTTCTCGACCAAAGCTTTGAACTCACCAAACTTTGTGAAGGTTTGGTCCTTCTTTTGCATGAAGTAAATCCAGCATTTACGAGAATAATCATCAATGAAAATCAAATAATACCTTTTCTTCGCTATGGATGCTATCGAGAATGGTCCACACACATCAGTATGAACTCGCTCTAAGATAGCCTTTGCTCAACTGTCTAGATCATGAAAGGAAAACTTGGTGTACTTTCCCAAGGTACAACCTTTGCATGTGTCAACTTGCTCAAGTTTACCTTTGGGAAGCCCTGTAGATATCTGTTACATTATCTTCAAAGCCCCATGATGCAAATGGCCTAACCGCCCGTACCACAACTCGCCAATATCTTGGCTTCGCACCAATTTTGCTTTCGTACTTAATGCTGCACAATTATCTACCTCTAGTTTATAGAGATTCTTCACCCAAATCCCTATCCCGTTGGTCTGACCCGTGACTATGTGTCTTAGGAACTCCTTTCCTTTACTGAAGACAACATTGTAGTCTTTGTCCTTCAACATCGTGACTGATACCAAGTTCTTCTTCAGTCCAAGCACATATTTCACATCTATCAAGGTGATAGGAGCTCCATGCTCCCTCTAAAAAGCAATCGTGCCTACTCTTGAAACACTATACCTTCTGTCATCACCCATATATATGCGCATCTTGAGGTCTTTCTCCTCCAAGGTACTGAATAAACTTTTATCACCGGTCATGTGGAATGAGGCTCCACTATCAAGATACCAAACACAACCCACCATCGATGACACCATGCATGCAATGAGGGAAAAGTCCATTTCAAACTGAGAGGCTAATGTCTCGCCTTCCGATCCTTTCGAGGATCCCTTCTTGGACTTCTTCGATGGGAAATTAGTCACATAATGTACCATATCATCACAATTAAAGCATCTCACTCTAGACTTGTCACCCTTCTTCCCTCCATGAGAAGAATTCGATTTGGAATGTGAAGCCTTCCACTTCCCTTTCCTTGCCTTACTTGCTAAGGCCATATTTTGTTCATCATCATCCTTGGATGAAGAACCATCTTGCATGCTCCTCCGGATTTCCTCCTACATCAGATCCGACCAAAGTCGTTCCTAATCCAGCAGTTTCTCCCTTCCATTCATAGAGTCTTGGTAGATATTCCAACTCTTTGGAAGACCAAGGAGAGCGAGGCTCACCATATCATCATCGGAAGTAGTTATTCCCACACTACTAAGCTCATCTCTATAGGTGGTGAGCTTGTTCAGATATGTGGAAATAGTATCGCCCTTATCCATCTTGATTCTTCGAAGCTTATCCTTGAGTGCCAATTTCCTCTCGTTGCTACTATTCTGGTAGAGGTCCTTCAATGTCTTCCACATTGAAAATGGAGTATCCTTCCCATGGAGACTCGAGACAATATGGTCTCGAACTCCCTCCAGGATGATCTGTCTCGCCTTCACCACACACTTCTTCCACTCATCCAACTCTTGTGCATTAGTTGAAGATGGCTTTGGAATTTCTTGATCAATGAATTCCTTCAAGCCATTGTCTTCTAATACATCCTCCATTCTATCTTTCCATGCTATGTAATTCGAACTACCTTCCAAGGCATACTCGAGTCTCAAGCCATAAAATGCCATTGGCCAACTTTGAAGTATGATATGACTTCGATTTGCACCTGCAACCCCAAACTTCAAACTTTGAATTCTCTTCTCGCTATACTATTCACAACTCCTTTACCATGTAGAGAATTTGTACAAATCCAGCACCAATACCATGTAGAAATTCTGCAAATTCTCTACAAACTTCGCTCTAATACCATGTAGAAAATTTAACTATAGGTTAACTTGATAATGTAATATAAATCAAAGCAGAATACTATAACCTACTTCTACTATCAATTTACGGAAGCTTAAAGATCAAGTTGAACAATATAACTAGAAGAAGAAGAATCAATCGCACAATACACATGAAAATACTTTGGGGAAAGCCTCAGCTAAAAACCCCACTATCTGTATTATCATACAAGGTGGAAATACATAGGAATCATACAAAACCCTAGCTCTCACAGCTAGCCAGCTCTTAGTACAATCCTCACAGATGCTCACAGGAAATCCTAGCTTCTCACAAGCCTTCCTCTCTACCCTCCAAGCTCCTATTTCCTTGTGCTGTTCCTAGTGGATGATTCTCACCTCACCAAATCAATAATCACCTGATCACACACATTGTCAGAACTGCGCAATCCTTAATGAATTATTCCTTCTGCATGCATGAGTTTTCTTTGTAAGAAAACACATGCAACTGATAGTACATTGTCCTTGTCTTCAATATCAACTGGGTCTTTCTCATAATAGACATGCATGAGTTTCTGATGAGAGAGTCTTCAGTTAACTGGAGTACACTAGTTGAGTTCATGCATGCATCAACTAACTATTATCTCACCATTAGTTCCTCAAATAGTTTGGAACTAATTTAAGTGGACTTAACTTAGTAAACTAAGTTAACTAATTACAACTCAAATATAACTCAATCCTATCTTCTTAATTTAAGGCTTATCTCATTAATTTAAGGGATAACTCTTGCATGAATTCAAAAAGACTTCTAACTTGAATTTCTCCAACTAATTAAGTCAAAATAGCTTAATTAATTATTTCCAAGTAGCTTTTAAGACTAAATTTGATTTTAATTCACAATTTAATTCAAGGAAAAATTAAATTGGAATATTCTTGTTGCCACATTTCAACACCTAGGGCTTGGAGTACCTCCCAAGCTATCAAAAATCAGCAGAGTCTTGATGCAGGAAGGGTAGGTGGTATGTTATGAGTCAAGGAAGTTGAATGAGCATGATCGAACCTATGTGACTCATGATCTTGAGTTGGCATCTATCATTCATGCATTGAAGAGGTTGATACATTATCTTATTGGAAGGAGGTTAATCCTGATAAGTGATCACTATGGGCTGAGGTAATTGTTTGTCCAAACCAATCTAAATGCAAGGCAAGCTAGATGGTTGGCTACCCTTAGTGAGTTTGAATTTGAGATCATATACATCAAGGGCAAGGAGAACAGAGATCTAGATGCTCTTAGTAGGAGAGTGCAAGTGAATCATATTTCAATTGTGATTTTGTATGGGACATATTTATAGGAGCAGATCTTGCATGCAAGGCAACATGATGAGAGGTACCAGCAACTAAAGCAAATATTGTAGGAGCAAAGTGAAGGTGATACGGATGAGGATTATCACTCAAGGTTGATGGCTTGATGAGATTCAAGAACATGATTTATGTGCCAGATAGTAGTGATCTCAAGAAGCTTATCTTGAGGGAGTTTCATGTCAAGCCATATTCAGGCCACCTAGGATATCAAAAGACTTATATTTGTTAAGAAGCTATATTATTGGCCAAACTTGAAGAAAGAGATGGTTGAGTTTGTTGTGAATTGCTTGGATTGTTAGCAGGTAAAATCTGAGTGTAAACACCCAATTGTTTTGTTGTATCCTATTTTGGTACTAGAGTGGAAATGGGAGGTAATTTCCATGGAATTCATTACATGTTTGTTGAGGACATCAAGGTAGCATGATTCCATCATGGTTGTGGTTGATACTTTGAACAAGGTAGCCAAATTCATTGCAGTGAAGTCTATTAATTCTACTAGTGAGGTAGCTCATATGTTCATTAGGGAGATAGTGATATTGGGTGGTGTTCCCAAGAATATTATATGAGACAAAGATGCCAAGTTCATTTCTAGGTTTTGGAAGGAGTTTTTTGCAGGCTTGGGGAGAGAGTTAGCTTTCAACATAGCTTATCATCCCTAGATAGATCAACATACAGAGAGGGTTAATAGGATTATTGAGGACATGCTGAGGATGTATGTCATGCATCAATAGTGGAAGTGGGAGGAGCATCTTCCAGTAGTAGAGTTTGCGTATAATAATGGGTGTCAAAATTCCTTGAAGATGAGTCCATTTGAGGTTCTTTATGGGTGGATTTGTAATACTCCTATCAGCTAGAATGATCCAATGAACAGGGTATTGATTGGAATGGATATGTTGGATAAAATGGAGAAGGAGATGTAGGTCATTATAAGGAATTTGAAGGAAGTGTAGGACAGGTAGAAGAGTTATGCAGCTCAACATAGAGCATTCAAGGATTTTTAGATTGGGGAGCATGTGTACTTGCACATCAAGCCCGCACATAGCTCCTTGAGGATTAGGTTATGTGACAAGATGGAAACTTGGTATTGTGGGACTTTTGAGATCATTAAGAGGACCAGAATAGTGGCGTACTGACTTGCACTACCACCAACAGTGAAAGTCCATGATTTTTTATATGTTTCATTCTTAAGAGATATGTCTAGAATGTTGATTATGTGATGATTGGTATGTATTTTAGGTGGAACCATAGGGATAATTTTAGCCAGAAACTGACTGTATTTTTCAAAAAAAACAAATCATGCTCCAAAACCTAGTAATCGAGCAAGTTAAGGTGTAGTGGGAGCACTTTGGGCCCTATGAAGCTACTTGGGAGATGGCTTATTAGATGTAACATTTGTATCCTTCTTTACTTGCTAGTTGAGCATGTGTTTGGTATATATGTTTTTTTTATATTTATATATGCATATATGTATCGTAAATATGGAAATGAGTTTTGTTATAAAGTTCCACTAAGCAGTGGGTTGCAAATACTGCATTGAGTTGTGTTATAAAGCTGCAATAGGTAGTATGGTGTTCATGGTTTCAACAGTTTGGTATGTTGTAAATGTTGCATTGAGATGAGTTATAAAGCTCCATGGGCCACAAGTTTTTTTGGTTAAAAGCTTCATTGAACACCAAGGATGGTATTCCCCCATGGGGGAGGGGTTTGTAACAAACCCTGGTTGATTTTTGATGTAAATAAAATAAGACCAAGTTCATGGGACACATATTCCAAACTAAATAGTGGGCAAACATTATATTGGAAATCACTTGTGTTTTAAAAATGGCTATGGAAATTGGAAAGGAAAATAGATAATAATTTGCATTTAGTTATGAAAATAAAGGAAAATAGGAGAAAAGGAAGGTGAAGAGACATAAATTTGCATGCAAGGGAAATTAGAGGAAAAATGAAGGAAAATGAAAGAAAAAGGAAAAAGGAAAGGAAGAGACTAGACATCAATGATAAAAAGGCATTTGAGAAATAGTTGACAACTTTTGACCAACTTTTGTGAGCTTAGCTTTTGAATCTCATACATTATCGCATACTTAGATCATTCTTGGAGAAATCTAGGTTTCTCTTGTATTTGGAAGAAGACAAGCAAGGAAGAAAAGGAAAGAAACGAAGTGCAAGAAGATAGTTGGATTAGCATCTATAGTAGGCTTACTTTGTAGGTAATAGGTTGCATGTGGGCTCTCCTTGCTAGCTTTTGGATGCATCGTATATGCATGTGGTTCCTTGGTTATTTGTTGTCAATGGCATGGGGATTTTTCCTAAATTGACAATTGTTTGAGCCTTGCCTTTACATTTCCTTGATAACCATGATGTAGTGCATTCCCCATTTGGTTTTTTGATTGGTTATTAGGTTTCCTATTGTTGTGGGTTGAGACAAATTCTATGGATCCCTGAAATAGCTTGGGTTGACTGGAGGTTTTCGTTGACAAGGGAGATCTCTAGAGCCCTGTAACAACTTGGGTTCCTTGGAGAATGGCTTGAGTTACTAGTTCTTGGAGCCCTGGAAAGCTTAGGTAGATACCAATATGGTTGAGTTTAATGATTTTTGGACCATATAGGTGACGTCACTATGCTTGAGGGTTGAGGTGGTTTGGCCTTTGGAAGCCCATTTAAGGGGTGAGAAATTTTGAGGTAAAAAACTGGGCCTCAAAACAAAAATGTACAACCAAAATCAAATTTATAAGAACCAATAGGATTCAATATAATGATATCAACCATGGGGTATGATTCACCATTTTTGGAGTAACAAAGTAAAAAGATTAAAAAAAAAAAAATTATGATTTTACAACTCATATTTTCAACTTATCTACATATAGTTTTACCCAAATTTCGAGTAGGGTCTCCCATTGGATGCAAAATTTAATTCCATCTAATGAGTACCTCCATTGCATACTTTCAATGGACCTTGCTACATGAAAATGAAAAATACATGAAAAATATGATTGCAATAACATTTTTTTATATATTTCTCATTTTTTGTGTAGTAGGGTCCATCACAAGTATGCAAAATGGGTACTGCTTGGATGAGGAATTAAATTTTTCATCTAATAGGTGCTTCTACTCTAAATTTGAGTAAAACTATAAGGAGATAAGTTGAAAGTATGAGTTGAAAAAGTATTTTTTATTTTTTCCCTCTAAAATTTGATGATGTGAACTAATATTATTTCATTATTTCCACTATTATTTTATAATATTCCTCAGGAGGCGCATTTTTGACCTCAAAATTTCTCTAATTCCTTACGATCACAAATTCATGCTTAGATTATGGTGCAGGGTTGATTGACTAAAATAGAGATTTGGTTCATCCTAATCTATGGTTGGGTGGTATGTGGAAGTCCCTGATTTGGTTGGCATTTTCATATGGTAATATGATCTATTTTCCTACTGTGATCTATGAGCACTTGTACTGTTTATTATGGTGATCTATGGTTAATTTGTCATATTTTCTATTCTGGTTATATGTTGGTTATATGCATGATTTTATGATGTGCTCTAGCTATGTCTCTTGTTCACCATTTGATAAGTTAATAGATGGTTCATGAATGCACATGCTAACCAATGTTGTTGCAACTAGCTTAAGAGGGCATATATACTTCTTGGTGATTTTCAAATGAAATCAAGAAATTTATGATCAGATATGCATTCATGACTTGTAGCTTATATGTTTACTGTCTCATTGACAAAATGTCTATCTTGTATTAGCCATGCCGAGGTAAATATCTTGCTCAAGTTTTGTTTTTTAGCACTATGATCACCATTTTTATGTTTCTGGAAAGTTATAGGTAGTTCCGGGCATTGATCTAGAGGATAGCCTAAAAAAGTGGCCTAGATTGCACAAACATATGCATAGAATATGGGAAATTGGGTCATAATTGCATGAAGATGGGACTATGGGTGTAGTTATAGCCTCCCAACTGCAATAATCAAGTTTTATGGGTGTCGTTGGGGAGTAAACCTAGTGAAAAAGAGTTTAATACTAGGGATTGATCACTTGCAATGGTTTGTAGGCTCCTGAATGATCTGTAATCTCTTAGGGATGTGAGTTTAATTCCGGTTTGTAGGTCCCACTTCCATAACTAGAACTTGGAGGTCGAGTTATATCATAATGACACTCAGTTAATGTTTACCCTGGGGAGCTTCTAAAAATGGATAAATGTGGGTGAGGTAGTTATAGTGATTTGAATTTAAACATGAACGCAAAAAATTACAGAGATAACCATAAAGACAGAGATGCAGCAGAAATAGTACTTCATTTCATTAATGTAAAATACTGAAATATGCTTACAAACAGAAATGGAAATAAACGAGCTAGGGCGATGGTAGCTTCTCTCTGAGAAGAGATGCAACGGCTACATGCCTTTGAACTATGTTACAATGAGGCTCGAAGGCCTATTTATTGTTGAGAAACAATGGAAAACCATAAACATCCAAAAATCTAACCCTAGAAGATGAAATGCCAAATTGTAGGCCCCGTTTGGGTAAATTGGTACATCAACTTCCCGGGGTCATAACTTTGGCATACAATCTTTGTTTGACACGCACAATATCTTGTTAGAAAGATCTATCCGAGAAATAAAAATTTGGGAAGAGAAACATAGGTCCATGGACCCACGTTGCTCCCAAATTTCTCAAGAAACGTCATTTAGGGCCTCAAAATGGCTCCAGAAGTTCAAGACCCGAAAAATGGCTAAAAATAGTAAACTGTGCTACAATTAAGGAAACTGAAAAATTGAAAGAGACAATTGTAGGAGTGCAAGTGGGAGGTGGGTGGCCACCAACATCAACCTGGATCATTCCTCCCCCCTTAAGAAGCAATGGTCCCCATTGCGTTGAGTTCCTCCATCTACTAAACTTGGCTCTTGGTGAGCTGTTCTACAATCTCTGATGTGTCTAGAAATGGTGGGAAGCATGGTCAAGGGTGGTCTTTATTGAACAATCTGTGCAAGCAAAGGAATGGGGGAATGCTGTGCTCTAACGCATTGTTTCCCATAGCCTTGGAAATGGTGTAAGGACCATATCAGAGTAGTCTGAGCTTTTGATAGGCTCTTATAAGGCGTTCTTTCTGCAGATGCAACCAGACTTTGTCGCCCACTTGAAACTTGTGTGGTACCTAATGTTGATCATGTCGCTGCTTATACTTGGAATTTTCCATAATGGAGTGGAAATAGATTGGCTCATTAGGTAGAGGTGCTCTGGAAGTCATATTGGCCAAATTCTTGACCTAACAGCGCAACGGTACCCCTGTGGGTGAGGATAAGTTGTTCTTGTGTTCTGTCATGATCGTATCTCTTTGCTGCTATTGTTGCGTGGAGGACCTTTCATGGTGGTCATGGATGTGGAAATGATCTTCCCCTTACTTTGGGAGTGAACCAAATAGAAAATGAATTTCCTAGTTTAGGAGATGAGCTTGCTACCTTTCTTAGCAGTAATCAAAGAGGTGGAAGTAGGTGGGGCTACCTTTGGTATCCTATATAATGAGTTACCCAAAGAAAAAATGATAGCACGAGGCCTTCACTCATACACAGCATGTCACCTCCACAAGTATGGCTGGCCTAATAATACATCATACAATACCTCATCTATGAAGGGTTTGATGTTGTAGGGAAGGCAACACTGCTGGTGAAATCAGAGATCTCGTCCTTGGTGAAGCCACCTGATACTGTATGGTTGTGGGTGTGGTGTAGTCAGTAGGCCCAACCGCTTCATGACCTCTACTGAAATGAGGTTCTTTTGGCTGCCACTGTCGACAATGAATTGTAGCAACGAACCCTTCACCCACATCTGTGAGTGGAAAAGATGCTCCCCCTCCTCTGGATCTTTAGGCTCATTCTTTTGGATCTTAGTAGTGGCAACAGTGGTGTTGGGCTCCACATCAATGATCTGCTTCCCTTTTCCATTCCCCTTGTCAAGTTCTGACTCAGGGTTAGAACATGCATCTGATTCATAAGCCTTCAACTTGGCCACCAACAACTGCTTGGTCTGACACTCACTTGTGTTATTAGCGGGGCTCTTATGGAACTCACACCACTTTCCTATGTCCTTCTTCGACTTCATGGTGTTGTTCTTTTCTTGCGACTTTGATGGGTTGTCTTGGGTCACCCCGCCTTGGATTTGTCCTTTGATCTTTGCATTCGTAGATCAAAGTCTCGCTTCTTCTATTTAAACTTCTTCTCGATTTTACAGCGTATCGATACGCTGTGCCGAGCGAGGAGATGTTCAAGAACTCCATCTCATCCTAGATGTACTTGTGTAGGTAGTCATGTTACTTGAGTACCAAATGTAGCTCATATTCCTTAATACCAAACTGTGTGTGAAGGGTATGAAAAATTTTTGTGAACTCCGACACATCTTGGTCCCTTCCTTGTCGCAGTGTGGTCCACTTTATGTATTTGTCCTCATAGATTTTGATAGGGTAGTATTGCTCCTTGATGGAATCCCAAAATTAATTCCAAGTGGGAGCAACTGAAAATAGTGAGTTCATACTTTCATCGTTCTGCTCGCAATAGGTTTCCCACTAGTCTTTGTCATGGGGGGCTGCTTTGAGAAGAGCGAAAATAATCTTTTCCCGAATGGAAAAATCATGAACAAAAAACTACCCTTCTAGCAAATTTAACCATTATATATGGCATATGCATCTATTTGACCCTCGAAGATGGGGATTTCAAATTAGCTTGTACCTTAAAGGGTGTGGCGTTTCTAGAGTAGTAGTTGGAAGCCGATGCATCACCTCTGGGTAGCCGTTGAAGGATCTAGGCAAAGCTATCCATCATCATGTTCCTTTGTCACTCGAAGGCTTCTTTGAGAAAGATTTTGATAGGATCTTCTACCCCCTCATCTTTCTTTTCATCCGCCATGGCAGGCCGTTGGGATTTGCGAGGCTAGTCTTGCAAAGATTCTACCAATTCAAGCCCTAACTCCTTATATCCTGACCTTGTTGGGGGCATGCAAAGAAAAACAGAGAAAGAGCAAACCGCTCTAATACCACTAATCCAGATTTAAAAAAGAATGCAAAAAATTACAGAGATAACCATAAATACAGAGATGTAGTGGAAATAATACTTCACTTCATTAATGTAAAATACTAAAATATGCTTACAAATAGAAATGGAAATAAACCATCTAAGGCGATGGTAGCTTATCTCTAAGAAGAGATGTGGTGGCTACATGCCTCTGAACTATGTTACAATGAGGCTCAAAGGGCCTATTTATTGTTGATCAACAATGGAAAACCCTAAACATCCAAAAACTTAACCCTAGAAGATGAAACGCCAAATTGTGGGTCCCGTTGGGTAAATTGGTACGTCAACTTCCCGAGGTCATAACTTTGGCATATAATCTCCATTTGACATGCATGATATCTCATTAGAAAGATCTATATGAGAACTAAAACTTTGGGAAGAGAAATATAGATCCATGGAGCCATGTTGCTCCCAAGTTTCCCAAAAATCATTGTTTAGGACCTCAAAATGGTTCCGAAAGTTCAGGACCCGAAAAACTACTAAAAATAGTAAACTGTGCTACAATTAAGGAGGCTGAAAAACTGAAGGAGATAGTTGTGGGGGTCCAAGTGTGATAGGTGGGTGGCCACCAACATCCACCTAGATCATACAGGGTGAAATCATAGCTTCCAAGTTCAAATGCTTGGACTAGATGGGGTAATTCTACATTATTATGCATGCATGATAATTGTATATGTGTCTACTATTCATGCATTGTGGTTTTCATTCTTATAGTTTTGTGTTATCATGTATGATGTTTATATGTTTATTTCATTATGTATATATATCGTTCTAATTTGGACTGACTTGTGCAGATGTGATAGCCTCCTCTGAGATACACTGAGGTATGCTTTTGCTTATGCCTTCTATTAGGTTTATCTAACATGGTATGTTTGCAAAAGATAGAAGATAAGAGATGAAGAGAAAAATGGTGGACTACATTTCACATGACTCCCTTTATAGGCCTGATGTGATTTCTAGGGAATGGGAAAGGTCAGTTAGGTAGCAAGGAGAAGATTACTCTCCTGATTTAGAAGATACACTGAGAAGTTTGAAGGTAGTGATTAGAAATTGCAAGATAGATAATAATAGGTTGATTGAGGCACATGAAAGGATTTCCAAAGCTCAGGAAAATCAAGCAGAAGTTAATGTAGACATCCTTCAGAGACTTTCAGATTTACAAAAGCAATGACAACTAAGGATCAGTTAGGGATAGGAATAAAAGGAAAATGGGGCATATGGTAGTAGGTATCATAAAGGACACATGTTGGATAGGGTTAACAGAGTTAGAGGTGGAAGATATTTGGATACACATAACAGGTATGCTAACACTCTTGTATTTTATTCTAGCTCCATTTCTTAGAGTTATCATCATCATTACTGCCAACATCCTTATAGAAGTAGTGAAAAATAGTATTTTCCAAATGATTTCGAGAAAGTGAGGCCTCCTAATTTTCATGGGGATTTGAAGAAATATGAAAATGAAGAAGCATGGCTAATTGGGATGAAGAAGTTATTTGGAGTGCATGATTACTAAGAGAATATGAAAGCCAAGATAGTTATATTCAGTCTCAAGGGAAAAACAAATATTTGATGGGAAGATGTGAAGCGTGTCAGAGGCATTAAGGCAAAGGAGCTAATTTGGTGTGAGTTTAAAAGACTCTTCAAGAAGAAGTACTTGTCTGAGAGATATTATGACAGAAAAGCCAAGGAATTCTATGAGTTGAAGATGGGATTCATGACATATGAAGAGTATATGAATAAGTTTTTGTAGTTGTTGAGGTATGTGCCATATCTCAAAGATGAGAAGAGAAAGGGCCAAATGTTCATCAATGGATTTTCAATAGCATTCAAAGATCAAATTGAGTATGATGAGCTTCAGTGATTGGAGGAAGTCATAAAGAAGCTCAAGCATTGTTATGAGTAGTCTAAGTGCAACTATGAGCCTAAGTGCGATTGGAAAGGTAATGAGAAGACTAAAGGAAAGTGGGCTAAGAAGCAAGGAAGACTTCAAGATGCAGGTGACAAGAAAAATGTAACACCCTGAAACTCGCGCCTTTTGACCTTTACAGGAGTACGCACCCACCCCTTTACATACAGAGCGTGCAAGTACGCAGGTATTATGAACTTGGGTTGCGTACACGCAGGTAAGGCTGAGAGAAACTATGTACCCAGAGATAAATATATTTTTAAAGACTTTCTCTCTTTCTTGAAGTTTGACATGGAGAGCAGAGGTATGAGGCTTGCCAAGGAGGATAGTATGACTGTTGAGGAGCCATATTAACTGCAGATAGTCATGGTGACAAATTTTAGTGTAACAGATTTCCCCCTAAAGTGCGAAGCCTATAATAGATAAGGGTCTTATATCATCTAGGAAGGGTGAAGTACTTTATCATTCAAGGATTATCTTGTGGAGAGCCTGGTTAGAACCTGCAATTTTCAACACAAAATACATGTATAAGATTATACCATCGCTGAGGTAGGCATTCCCATACTCAGATCAAAACTTTAACTAACAGACTAACTACTCTGATACAGGAATGATTTCATAATACATCATAATCATAGACTCATGTAGACACAGTATGGGCGCAACCATCTGTTTATGATTGGTCTAAAACATAATGAATACAAAACTCCTCGCAGCCTGGATGGTGGAAACTAGATCCAGGGTCTTCATTTCTACTTCCCGAATTGGTACGATTCTAGCCATGTGAAATAAATGAGTCGATGTCGAACATGGTAGAAACCACTTGATTACCAGTCAATGATGTAAACTGTTAACAAGCGTGAGAGAGACCACCAGTAATGTCAATGGTTCTCAAAGTACCCAGCACAATCCATGAGATTTGAATGAATGAGTCGATGTCGAACATTTCATGGAATCCTTCGATCGCAAGTCAATGATGAAAACTGACACGTCAAAGGCGAGAACCCTGCCATTGATGCATGAAGACTTCAAGGTACTGATGATTTCTAAGTCATCTCTCTAGATAATGTGCTGATGTCGATAGAAAGCGACCCGTCGCAGGCAAGCCCACAACACGAAATCATAGTTCAAGTTGAAGAAATGTTGCTGTAAGGACTGACTCAGGGATGATCAAAATGGATGATAGGTATTTTGCAGTTGAATGTTTTGTTTGCAGACCTCTTGAACACATAACGACACAACAGATGGTTTGGTGATAATGACTCAAAGTCGACTCCCATAACCTGGCTAAAATGTCAAGTGATTTTGGTCAACTGTGAGGTAAAGGATTTCCCAACCCAGGTGAATGAATAAGTGTCGTGTTCAAGAGTGGTAGCAAGGTTTTCTTGAGACAAAAGATATCAAATAGGCTCATTCTTCTCACTTTTCCCCCACCATTTCTGGCAAGTACCTCTTTATTTTTTTACAAGCTTGAGGAGGATAACATATGCTTGATTGTAAGCTCATCCTTCGGATGAGTCCAACTTAGTTTTTGATTCGAACCGTAAGAAGGAGTGGTCCGTTCCTGTTTGTAATAGAACAGGTCCTTTACTGTGAAATTTTAACGAGTCTAGTATAGGAGAAACTCGGCGTTTTTCATATTTAGAGAGTCTGAAAAACTTAGAAGACTCCAGATTGGACTTTTTCGTAAATTTGTGTCTCCTAAGCCCGAAAAAGTATAAATAATACCTAGGAGAACCGCTTGATCTTGCGACCAAGGATATTTTCATAGTTAGTGTCTTTGACCTGAAAATTAAAAAGCGATCAAGGACACGTCGTTTTATTTCCAATATCGAATTTGAAACGACAAAAATCCGGCAATCTTTTCCTGTTTTTACGGTCAGAAAAGGGATATAAGGGGACCGTCTTTTAATTCCGTTTTAACGAGTGTAAAAGAAAAGCTCGGCAATCTTTTCATTTTTTAGGAGTCAGAAAAGGGCTTAAAAGATGACTCTGATGTTTTGGTTCGTGAAAAATGACAAATTTCCCTGAAAATCCTTTTGTCCTACACAAAAACAACACATTACTCATACCTGTTTAAGATAGGCAAAAATACATTGAAAAATGTCCTTCCATGGTGAAAAATAAACAAACTTAGCATTTATTCATCCAAAAAACCTATAAAAAGACTTTTTACCATGTCATTTTTACCATTTTACTGTCGAGGGAGAGAAAAGGGCTTTTGGCAAGAAACTTCCCGTGGACTTTGCGGAGAATCCGACCGTCGGAATCGAGCGTCGTCTCATTCAGGTATTTCACAACATCCTCCTCTTTGTTTTCATCCGATTAAAATTTCATTTTAAGCCCTAATTTGATTTTTTGGGGGCTTTGGGGTTTTGAGATCCGCTTTTCAGGGTATTTAGGTACCCCATGGGTAACCTGCGTACCCCGACATTTTCGTTAATGGGAAAATGGTCGGGGTATGCAACCTACCCTCAGCACAGCTGTGTACCCACGCTCTGTTTCTGAAGGCGGGGTGCGTACTCTGCGCAAAGTGGATTTACAAAACCCAAACTCAAGATTCAACCATTAATTTTTGATTTGATGAATTCTAATGGATGTTTTCTGGTGTGTAGATTGCCCACCATGCTTGATTGGCGCGAAAGAGAACACGAAGATGTCGATTTGGCCGCGATAAATCATCAACCTTCCATTGATGCTTTAAAAGCATGCGGTCTTTACAAATACTGGGCCATACCTGGCATGAGGGCCCAGGTGCCATTCTTAGAGTGGCTGGTCGAAAGGTGGAACGTCCAGGATCAATGCTTTTATATCGGAGTGCACCAGCTCGAGATAGAGCCCTCAGACATATATTTTCTCACTGGTTTGCCAAATAGGGGCAAGCACCTGTCTCTATTCGGGACTAGGCCAGGTGGCCAATCCCTTGCTAGTCTCCGGCTAGAGTGGTGCAACAATCAAAACCAGGAGAAGGGGATAGAAATCAAATTCATATCCCGACCTGAACTTATGGTGATTGCCTTTACAGTTACCAGACTCTGCGGCGTAGCCGCTTTGCACCTTGCCACTGGGTCCCAAATGCGGATGGCGATTGATTGCTTCCGAGGCACCATTTTCAGCTGGTGCGATGCTGTGTTGGCCAATATGAAAGGCCAACTGACTAGGGCAAAGAACGGGCAAACAAAGACTTTTGGGTATGGGCCTTTGGTTATGAGCTTTGCCTTAGAGAGAGTTCCGATGCTAATCCCGCAGCATCTCACAGTTGAGGTTGGGCCTCCTCGGGAGCCAAAGTTAATGCGATGGGTTGCGGTGATGGCCCGGCATCCTGATGAGGGAGCGGGAGTCGTCCGATTTCCTGCGGGTTATTTTCATTGGTTGGAGAACCAGGTCTTTGCGATCCAGGATTTTCCTTATGCCGGAGTGGATTTTCATGGAGATCCGGACATGGTTCTTCCACAGGGAGAACAATGGGACGACAGAGGTATTTCATTTTTCACAAGTTTTTTAAATTATCTATGTTTTTTGTTTTTAAATATCGTCTCAAAACTGACAGTAAAAATTTTCAAAATGCAGATGTAGGTCCACGGCGTCCAGCCAATTTCCGGCCTTTCGAGAGGAGACATCCAGTTGCACCGGTACCGGTCCCACAGGATGCGGCTGCAGAGACTTTAGCCGAGTTGAAGCAGGATCTAGAGCGTCTGACGGCAGATATACCTAAGACTACTATAGATGATATTCCTATCAGACTTCAGCGCTATGTAGTCGCAGTCCCAGGACCTTTTAGGAGGTTCTTGTGTAGGGTAGCCCGTGCAGTGGTGTCATATACGGAGCACCACCAGTGATTGGATGGTCACTTTGTAGACACATGTGACATTTTGGTTTTTTGTACTTATCATTTTTGTCGATCATAAGGTGTTTTTTCAACCTATGATCGAGGACGATGTATATTTTTTGACACACTTTATCTATATATATATCATTTTACCAGCTTATCTTGTTCACATGTATGATGAAATGTTTTTAAATTTACAATTATCTCAAATGTCTGTCTAATACTCGAGAAGCAATTGCATCTGCTAATGTATTTAGAGACCTTGGATATGCTGATATTCAATGTAATCAAACTCACGTTCCAAGAGACGCACTCTCAAAAACAATCTTAATAACATAGGATTTCTAATGGCATAAAATCTATTAAGCTGTAATACAACGAGTTCAAAATCTAGCCTCACTATCAAACGTCGAATCCCAAATGAAATAGATTTAGACAATAACTCAATCACTGCACTGTATTCTGCAATGTTGTTTGTTGTTTGACCGAGGCTCACCCCATGCATAGAAACTAACTCGTCAGAGGGCGAATAGATAACCCAGGTTGCGGAAGAGATGTTCCGTGTACTACGACAAGCGCCATCAGCAAATCCAATGTTCGTTTGGAGAGGCATCGACATCTGAAATATCAAGAGTAAAACCAAGATAAGCCAGAATAATGACGAAAACACACTCTCTAAGCTAAGCACACTATCTAGACTAATAAACACACC
>APFE031328933.1:0-15083 GCA_000404065.3 Pinus taeda
TGGAACTGTCTTCTCTTTGTGAATTCCATGCTCTGAACAGTACCTATCAAACTCTTTGCTGCAATATTCACCTCCATTGTTTGATCTAAGACACTTCAATTTTTTTCCTGTCTCAATCTCAACCAAAGCTTTCCATTTCTTGAAAGTATCAAATACATCAGATTTATTCCTAATATAATAAATCCAAGTTTTTCTAGTTGCATCATCAATAAAAGTGATATAATAACGAGAGCCACTGAGAGATGATACCTAAGCAGGTCCCCATACATCTGTATGCACAAGCTCTAATTTTTCGCTCTTCTTTTCTTTCCCAACTCTAAAAAATCTGACTCTCTTCTGCTTTCCATAAATGCAATTCTTGCAGAAGTCCAAATCAACATTCTTCAAACCTGGTAACAAATTCCTTGAGTGAAGAATCTTCATCCCCTTTTCACCCATGTGTCTGAGCCTATAATGCCATAATGTTGCATCTGCTCCTTTGGAAGTTAAAGCATTAAAAGAGTTAGAAATACCATTGCATAAATACAATGTACCAACCTTTTCGCCTTTTGCTATTACCAGGTCTCCTTTGGTGACCTTCCAAGCTTTATTTGTGAAAGTTTTCACACAACCTTCATCACCTAACTGCCCTATTGAAATCAGATTTTTCTTTAGATTTGGAACATGCCTTACTTCCTTTAGTAGCCATTGGTTTCCATTCTGCTATTTTACAAGAACCTTACCCATTCCAAAAATTGTACAGGGTTTATCATTACCCAAACGAACTTGTCCAAAATCTCCTTGAACATAGTCATGAAAGTATTTCTTATCAGGTGTGGCATGGAATGAGGCCCCTGAATCTACCACCCAGGAATTAGTAATATTTTTGAAAGAAAGAATCAAAGCATCTTGTAACATCTCAACTGTCACATTTGCTTCATGATTGTTTTCTTACTGTGCATATCCTTCTTTTCCCTTCCAAGATCTACAACCTTTCTTTAGGTGTCCTTTCTTTCCGCATTTCTAGCACACTATCCCCGATCTGGACTTGGATCTGCCTTTCCTTGATTTACTGCGATATCCTGAGACCTTTCCTCTTTCCATTTTTCTTCCCCTAGACTCTGCACTCAAAGCATTACTCGATGTCTCATCGAAGCTTTTCCGTTGCATTTCCTCGCTAAGGATAGCACCAACAACATCATCAAACTTTAAAGTACTAGATCCAGAAATAGAGTTACTAATGGCCATTACCAAACCATTCCAACTTTCTGGTAATGGGCCCAAGAATAAAAAAGCTCTAACTTCATCATCAATGTTTACCCCTACACAACATAACTGACTTGTAACAGTATTAAAATCATTTAAATGGTCTGCAAAAGATCCACCTTCCGACATCTTCATATTAAATAACTGTTTCATAAGAAATACCTTGTTTGAGGGTGAGGGGTTTTCATATAGTTTCTCCAATGCCTTAATCAAACCCTCTGTCGTTGTTTCCTTCGAAATGTTAAAGGCAACTGATGCTGTGAGGCACAACCGTACTATTCCGAGTGCATTTCTATCGAGAAGGTTACATTCTTCATCTGTCATACCCATCGGCATCTTTGTTTTTCCACCCAATGATAGGTATAGATCTTTCTGATATAGATAATCTTCCATCTGCATCTTCCACAGTGAGAAGTTTTGGCCGTTAAATTTCTCGACCCTATACTTACCATCTTCTGCCATTGCTCCCACTTAAATGAGGAACCCTTCTTTCTTGCGAGTTTATCAGCCAAATAGACCTTCGGCTTTGATACTAGTTGTTAGAAAATTATATATCACGAAGCAATGGACACATAAAATATTGTAGAAATATAAACATAGAAAACGCATAAAACAAGATAGACACAGATATACGTGGTTCACCCAGTTTGGGCTACATCCACCCTAAACAGCCAGTCCTTCCTTTCTATTATCCAGCAAAATGAAGAGACACAACCTACAACAGATCCATTGTAATATCCTCTATCTTCTCTCATAGTCTCACCTCTCTATTTCTCGCTCGGAGAATACACATCTATATCACAGCCTCAAATACAATGCCCTCATACAAAGAGAGGGGTTGCCTTGGCTTCACAAGGGTAAAAGTGGAGCATTATATCTAGTTTAAATTAGCTCGTAATAGTCTTGTTTATTTGGTATTGAATGCATACGATATGTTGTTGATTGGAAATGACAGACAAATCATACAGGAAGTGAAAGCCTAGTTTTTTTTCTAAATTTTACATGAAGGATCTTAATGCTACAAATTTTATCATGGACATGTAAATTAAAAGAGATCGAGAAAAGAGGAATTCTTGTTAAATAAGAGAAATTATGTGAGATAATATTGTAGATTTTTAATACATGAGAAAGTAAACAAGTGAAGGGCTCGATTCCTATAGGTGTAAAATTATTTGCAAATTATTGTCCCAAGACACAGGGATAGGAAGAGGAAATGTATTTTGTCCCATATGGAAATGTAGGTGGAAGTTTGATGTACATAATGGTCTATATAAACCATATATTACACATGTAGTGGGAATATTAAGCAAGTATATCTCAAGACCAATGAAGGAGCATTAGATAAGAATAATGAGTATTTTTAGGTATCTACGTGCTAGTATTGATTATATATTATGATACCATAAAGAATATCATTACTGGACATAGTGTTGGAGATACTTGGATTTGTTGACACAAACTAGGTTGGTTATCTAGATTGTAGAAGATATTCAAGTGCGTATGTGTTTAACCTATTTAGAGGAGATATTGGTTGAATGAGCAAGAGACAATGTAGTGGCACTTTCAACTACAAAAGTTGAACGAATGGTGACCACTTATGTTTGAAAGGAAGTTGTTTGGTTATAAATATTATGTTTAAGTAAGGGGTTAGTAAAACAATATGTAAATAGAGGCTGTGACATCTAAAGTGCAATTTTCTTGGTGAAGAACCCTTCTTATGTTTGAAGATAAATCATATCAGTGTTCAATATAACTTTTGTGAGGGATATGGTCGAATACATGAAGGTGTTTATCAAAAGGGTGGACACTTTAGAGAATGTTGTAAATGCGTTCAAAAAATATGTGAGCACTAAAAATTTCTCTTGGTGTAGAGAAACATTGGGCATTATTGTGCTGAACTATTGACTGTGTACTCTTGTGGCCTCTTGTATGAAATGAAAACAACAATTGGGAGAATGTTGGGTAAGTCTTATAATATTTGCATGAATTATATGCACCACAAAGAAAGGGGGGTTCAAGGGGGGCTTGTTCATCAAAAGGAACTAACACCCTGGGTATCATTTCTCTTGGGTATTGAAAAAACTAATTCTAGAAAGAAATATCTATGCAATATATGCCAAAGAATACCTCAGTGTTAACAAACCTACTATCATATGGGTTTTTATTAAAAAACAATTGGGGCAAAAAGATTTTAGGAAAAGAACAATTACTCAAAGGATCAACAAAAAAATTGTCTGTAATAAAAAAAAATTGTGTAATATTTCAATGTAAGGACACATATGTATATCGTATTTTGGGTTCTTATTCTATTTCTTATTTTTTTACAGGGAGAAAGATATCAAAGAGGTAACAATTTCATAATTGTAAATACGAAAAACTATTGGTTATGAAAAAACCCTCTTTAATTTTGTGTGATATATATAATATTTGTCGGGTATAGAAAGAAACATAAATGGGAATGCTTGCATCGGTGAAAAAATTATACGCATTGTTAATGAAATGAGGGTTACAAAATTTTGAAATAATGTCAAACTTTGCAATATGTAAGAAATTGAAATCATTGAGTGAACAGAGTCAAACAAAAAACTTAATATACAATGGTTTTGGTACAACAAAACCATAAATACATGGGTATCATAAACCAATTTTCCCATGGTATGACAAAGTATATATATTTAGCACCATAATAGTTTTCAAAGTCCTTTCTAGGCTCGAGATTAAGTCTCGAAGGCTCCCACTTGAATCATTCTAATTGTCTAGTTAGAGATAACACATGCTTGAAATGACACACAAGGTAGGAAAAATGTTGTCTTTGAAAACAAAATGAGGAGACCCTCATAAAAAATTTTTGAAAACACAAAGCAAGAAAAGAGGCCAAAAATCGTGTATGGCTAAAAAAAATTAATAATTAACCAAACATATTATCAATAATCATTCAAGAAAGATTAGTATTGAATATGGTCGTAATTGGTTATAGGGATAAAACATTTGCACGTATAAAGAAAGCCTTCAACATTTTAAAGATAGCTTGGTAAATTAGGGTTTTAACCCATGTTACCAACTTATAAAGTAGGCAAAAGGTGGAGCTATAATCTTTCCCTTTGTAGAAATATATGAAAATGATTAAATTTTGAAGCAAGAAGAGTGCTTTTATGCTTGAAATGTAAGCCTCAAATACTCACACCTATGTGGTGAAAACACTAAGTAAATAGATACCTATAGACATGAATTGATTATATAAATGGTTTTTCACCCAACATATAAGCATGCAAATGAATTGGACATATATTGAATCCCATGTGAAAATAGAAAGAAACAAAAAACATAAATCTAGGAGGTCCCTATATCAAAATTTCATGACTATAGGAAATTTCTAAGACTTCATTAGGTAATCGATGAGAAACCAAATGTAAAAGTAAGGAGAGGGAAATAAAAACCACATGCAAGTTCAACTCATCAACAATTAATAAAAACTAGATTACTTTCATGCATTCCTAACACATACGCTCAAAGAGATGGTGGTCTCGTATCACAACAACTGTCCCTAGTGCAAGAAGGATCCTTTTTTCTCTTCGGTCCCCATATATAATTCTCAAAGAAAAACTGAAATTATAGGAGAAAACTTGAATACTCTGCAAAAGGTTAGCATGAAAGTGTACAGTTGGCATACAAAATTAATGCTTTCAACGTGGTGGTAGAGTAAATGGTGGAGGAAATGCCACAGTTAGGATTTCCATGTTGGAGATGTGAGTCACAAGAGGGTTAGAACACATAAAATACTTGAGTTTCCATCTTAGAGCCTGTCGCTAACATTCTTAAACAAAGCAATTCCATCTCGACAGAGTTGACACAACAAGATGGGTGACTCATCATAGCCATTGAATGACATTCATAAACCGAGTCATATTGCATTTCCGCAACGAAGAAGTTGTACATGCCATTAAATGATAGCCTTGGGTGCCAAGTATGTCATTATAAATGGGTAGTAACGGAATAACAAGGTGTTATCCTAGTGTTCCTAGTTGGAAAGTGACAAGGCAAGAAGGATCAACAGGTTGAAACATTGATATAACCATTGATTTCCACATTCACCAATTGTTCTCATATTACAAACTAGTTTCACATTGCATATTGATGGTCAATGTTATCACTAAAATATATCACATGATATCAAGGTTCTAAGTACAAAAACTTCATTTAATATCTCTAGTTGGGGCTCCAAATCATAAATATGGTGTTTAAGATTCCAAGACTTCATTTAAACATATACCCTACCATATATCATATAATATGATACAAATTTTATCAAAATTATTTCATGCTAAAGGAAATAACCTAAATTTGTAGCTAAAAGGAATTGCATATTTCGATCCAACTTTGATGTATAATAAACATATCATCCATCATACCAACCTTATCCACCAATCTAAAAATATAAATAATAGCTTTGATCACCAAACACATATATCACGTAAAATATTGCCATATCATTTATAGACTTGTTGATGGTGTTGGACCCACCAATATTCAAGGGATCTCTCCAGTATGAAATCCAAACTAGACCTCACACCGTTTGGTGTAGGAATCCCATCCTCTATGATGGCTTAGTTGCCATTATATTAAAGATATGCCTTAGATCTTTCTTGTTAGCATGTGAGATTGGTTTTCTTTGTCTTTGAACAACGAGGTTTGTGTGCCTGGTGAGTGCTTAGTGTTGGTTGTGTCAAAGTTCTTTCATTGTAGAGGGAGAGGGTGGAAGTGAGTCTCAGGTTGAAAGGGAATAGTCCCAAATCTTCTAGAGACACACAACACATCACGACATGCACATCTTTCGGTGGAGTAGTCCACAAGGATGTGGAAGTCACAAACACAAGGTGAATAGATAGCACGTACAACACCCAGTGGAATATTCCATGCAAGTGCGACAGGCATTATAACAAGTTTACAAAAATGAATCTATCGAGTGTCTAGCAGAATAGCCCACATGGGCGAGATAACATTAACAACTGATACAACACATTTCCAATAGAATATGTACTAAAACAATCGAAATAGTTCGATTGTCTTAATACATTTTAAAGCAACATGCATTACAAGCATCCAAAGAATAGTCTTACAAACGAATACAAAACATGTGTGAAAATGTGTTGGCTTGTTAACGGACTTTTGAATTAAGTGAAAGTTCCAAGACACATATGTACATCATTACATCACTAACCCCGATAGTGGGGCATTGGAGTCACTGCTCTCTCCTCAAATAAAATATTACAGACTCTCAAGGCTTTGTGGGAGGAGCCAAGGTGAAACGTCCTTTGCATGTACAAATGAGGGGTATTTATAGCCAAGGGTAAAACTGGCCCTTGTGACTATTTGAATTTCATCATGATTGTTTGAATTACATGAATCTTCAACTTTAAATGACTCTTTATATTACATGTGTGTCTCTTGGACTTCCATGTTACATTACATTGATTACAATAATATGTCCCACAATATTGATGTGGTCAATTTGACTCATGACATGACCTGACACGACAAACATATTATGTTCATGCTATTGTTGGTGTGCATGTCAAGTTGCAGTGCTGCTCAGGGATGGATCTGCTCTTGGTGTATCATAGCTTCACCTTTGTATGGTAGGGTGTGTGGAGTCTTCGATGGTTTTGGTGTTCGATTGATGTTGCATGTGCATGTCTCTCGTTCATTTCAACTTTGGCATACTCCATGTGTTCGTCCGTTCACGAAAAACTCTCCTTACATACGCTCCTTATTCATCATGTTTGTCATCACACCATTTCTCATCCATGTACCTGTATCTACAATCACTCATGATGAAATGACATCAAATCCAGAAATCTCCTAGTCTACCATGATGCATTGTTTTTTGCTTTCGGATGCAGGTGACTGGGAGAGAGGACACGGCTCTGAAACTGTATAAAATACATTTCAAGATGGGATGCCGACTTTGGGAACTATTGATGAAAATTGTGTAGAGGTCACTGGGAGGTTGAGATGGGAAATCTAGATTAGTAGTGATTGTTTGCAGGATCTCGCTTGGTTGGAGGGTAGATCTATGTAATTTTTTCAGTGAGACTGGCAGTGAAAATTGTGCAATTTCCCTGGGGAGTTGGTAGCGGGCTGTAGGAGGCTACTAGAAAAAAATTGCAGAGCTAGGAGACTATCCTTTTGGACATCCTTGGTAGTTTCTGGGTTGAGTGGGATGTTGGGCAGCTAGGATACATCTCATGAAAACTGTACAATTTTCAGGAGAAGCATCAGGCTGGCTGACAGGTTAACTGGTTAGAAAAATTGTGCATATTTTTAGGGTAGTGCAATGATAGGTAGTGGATGTCTCTCTCGCATTTCCGCCCAGTTTCATCAGTCAACAGAAGCGGGAATGCTTGGCATCTTCTGCACAATTTTTTGGAGGAGTGACGCCCACGGTTAATGCCCATTCAAACTCTCCAGTTGAGCAGCTGGAGGCTGACGGCTCTAGTTACGAGCAAAGTAGATTGGGATGGATTGCTGAGAAACTTTTGTGTTGTTCTGGGTTAAAGTCAGTCTAGTTGAATCCAAGATTGCATAGTGCAGACTGCCTAGGAGGAAACCTCAATCTCTATGCAATTTTGGGCAGCAATACATGTTGATTGAGGGTTGAGACTATGTGATGCAGCTTAGCAAAGGTCTGACTGTTGGAGAGAGGTTCGGTCATCTGAATTTCAGTAAAATGACTAATTTTGTGAGTGAGTGAACTTATGCATGCATGACCTTGTGAGCACACACTCAACATGACTCGATGACAAGACACCTCAAACCATCAAAACAACATGCACTTAGTGTGACTGACCGATGAGTGCAAGCGACAAGGAAGACACTTGTGATATATCATTGAATGATTGCGGCGACACTTGCGTGGCAGTGCATACGAATTTGTGTGTGAGTGCAACAAATGATTACATAGAGAGCACAACCCAAACACAACCTTCACCATCACTAGAATGAGGTCGCAAGCATGACTTAACAATAAACATGTCAAAGACGACATTTGGTCAAACAAGTAGAAAGGAAGCAAGACATGTAGAAGAAACACATAAAATGACTTTTCATGTTTGCACGCATGCATGTTACTGAGGACAAGATGATATGAAAATGACAAGTTGTCCTGCAAACTCAACTAAGAGGTGTACTTCAAAAGGTTTCCTTTACTTACCATAGTTACCCTCAAGATGATCATGCATCCAATAGAGTTTGAATGTGTCCTTGATCTTTTCCATTACTTGTTTCCTTGGTCCTTCCCCTCAACTCCTTGGAAGTGATTTCACGTTGTTAGCTTTTCCTGTAATCACTGAGAGGTATATCTGTGCAATTTTAACGCACAGTGACCATTGCTAGAATGAGGCCCTGGGAGGCTTGTCTGTGTAGTTTCTACATGTAAGACGAAAAAGAAAACTTGGACAAAACTACACAGTTTTGAGGCTGAAGGCATTGCTATGGGACAAGGGTCTTGGGAGGATAAATCTGTGTAATTTCTAAGTGTAGTGTAGCTGGACTGCTCTATGCATTTTTAGAGAGAAGCACTGGCTGGGGCCTCTACACACTACGGGGTTTTAGCAGGCAAGGGAGGTTGTTGTTTCTCCACATTGTAGGGTTTCAACAAGAAAGGCAAGAATCTTGATGGTTGCAGAAGAAAAGTGCACAATTCCGGGAAGCTGGATGGGTCTAGGTTGCTTGGGAAAGTGGCTAAGTGTGAGATTAGTGAAACATATGTGAACATGATAGGACTTGACTGTGATTGTACAGAAACACTTAATGACACAACATAGACAATCCAGAATGCATAAGACATACTTTGCTTGATGAAATAACATTCGTGAAAGAAGTGCATGAAGTGAGTGTGTAACTTGTCTATGTGATGACAACCAATCATTATGAACACAGTTCCCTTGAAGTAAGACAACATTCCCTTTGCATGATAAATAACAACCCCTACGCCCAAAAATGACACATGTTGCCTAAAGATGAGAATGTAGACAACTCTTACAATCAAGGAGGGGAGCTTGAAATCATCAGCTTACCAATAAGTGACCAAGGATGATTGATCACATGATCCAAGGTAGGCTCTAAAATTTGCATGCGAGCCAAAATTTTGAAGGATGGTTGTAGCTGCTACAACAAGACTATAAATTGTATTCCATAGTATATGCATAAATCTGACCTTACAACAAGTCACAAACACCACATGTTATCTATATATATATACATACATACATACATACATACATACATACATACATACATACATACATACATACATACATACATACATACATACATAGATATATATATATATATATATATATTGAATGCCACGAAATAGATAAGGTTCATACAGCTTAAAGCCCCAACCAATATAATTCATACATATGCCATAACTCATTTTCCTTTTTTAAATTTAGACCTTTTCCATTATAAAGTATATCAAATGTAAAATAAAAGCACAACCCTTTGCATGATATATATGTTTGTGTGAAAACATTTGTAACCCTTGCTCCATAGAAATATATGCTCAATGCTTTTCACTTATTAGTATGCTTTTAGTAGGAATTTTACTTCCGTAATGAAAATATTTGAATGTCATAGACTGTTGTAGGTGGAAAACAATTTTCTGAAGGTAGGGTCCCACCTACTAGTTTTATTTTATTATGTATATTTCTTTTAACTGTTCTTTCTAAGGAAATGGGAAAATACTTACTATGGTTATTGAAATGTTTTAATCATTAACGTTCATCAACATTGGCGACTCCGCGGGGTGGATTTCATAATGCCAACCATAAATCAAAATTCTCTAGTCATAGAAATAAGTAACTTAGACTATTAATGAGTAGGATGTAAGCTACCATTGGGGGTAAGGAAGAAAGGGATATGAGAAGTGGGACGAAGTAGATAGAATCCAAGGTGGTTTATCCCAGGTAATGATAATGTTGGATAATGCTTCCACACAATCTGACTCTTGGATAAAAGAGAAGATTCCTTGTCTTTGAATTATTTTTTTTGTTGATGACAGGTTCAAATATGTTAGCATATTAATCTTCTCGAGAAATATAGCTTAAAACACATTATATCATAGAAGGTATTCCCATCTCATTAGAAATGGAAAATAAAATTATGTAGAAACATAAAAAAAAAGCATGATTAAAGGATAGAAATTAGAAGTAAAAACATGATAGAAACAACTAAATGAAATTGAAAGAGAATGTGAGAAGAAGCACAAAAAAATTCCTAAATAGAGAAAAGGAAATAAAAGCAACATGATGAGCCCCAATTTTGGTACAGTTTGGGCTCATTTTGGCCTATTTTACTTGCTCAAACCATTCATTTTTATTTGCTTATGCATGCATTTCTTAGTTTATTCATGTTGTTTGTAGGAAGAAGGTTAGACACTTTATCTACGTGACTAATGCATTATGATTCCAGGTTTTGGCATTAAAAAGGGAGCAAGAGACTACGAAAAAGGGGAGAAGGAGATAATGAGGTGGCACTGCTGATTTTGTGGAGAGATGTCCACGGTCTTGGGACATTCCTCGTGATTCCCACCAAGAATTCCGAGCTCCAATCCATATCCCCTCCGAGCTTAAGAAGCAACTAGCTGTCCTACAAGAACAACAGTCATAAACTGTTCTACAGGAACAATAGTTATGACTGCCCTTCAGGATCCGCAGTTAGACTCTAGTTGGACAGCCGAGCTCCCAAAATCAAGGGCACTTGATGGATCATCGTTTTTGTATAAGTATGAAGGCCTTAGCCTTAGATAGGTTGTTGAAACTCTCGTATTGCTATTGTAATTTTGGAGCACAGTTCAGTTTTCATTCCTTTTTGTAAGCCAATTTGGCATGACATCAGATTATGAATAAAGAAGGCAGTTTGTGATCTAGTTCTGAGTTTCTTAAGGAGACTATAGCTCTCAGGTTAGGGCCCAACCTGAGAGCCATAGATCCCCTCTGCTGTAGTGTTGTTTCCATTTCATTTCCAGCACTTTAAGTTTTCGTTTGCACATGCAATTCGAATTACAGTTTGGTGATTTGGTTTTCTTATGAGTAGGATAGATTTTGCTTATGGTGCAGTTGTTTCCACTTGCTTAGTGTAGCAGAGGATAGATACCATCAATTGGAGCTCCAGCAAAACGGTTGTTAAGGCTCACTGCCATCTCTCTTGAAGATTGGGGTGCAGTCCGTAACTAGCCACCAAAAACACGCATTACTTTATTTGATGATTGCTGCAATACAGTCACGGTTTTGATTAGATGCTTCCTTGTCATTCACACCTGCACACATACTTTCATCACAGCCTCATACATATTTCTCTTCACGTTTTGGATTGGTGTTCATTGAATTCATGGCATAAGTAATTTAGGATTGATGCATTTTCGGTTTGGTGACAGTCATAATCATTTGTTCCATTTACACTCCTCTCTCTCGTTCCATTACCATCTCCTCCATCTTGATCACGCATGCAAGCATATCTCTTCCTACCATTCCATCACTCCCCCATCACTTCAAACCTTCATGGCCAAGCATCCTGTAGAACTGCACAGAACATCCTGTAGAAGACCTACAGGACTATCCTGTAGTAACCTCTGAGTATCCTGTAGGATCCCCTGCAGACATCCTGTAGGAGGCCATTCACTTGGTTTCCGAGCTTCTAAACGTGGAAAACCTTTGTGGATGGATGCTAAGGGTCCATAGGGACCTCACCTAGCCTTCCCAACTTGTTCCACGCTTTCCTTCCTTCTCCATCCCATCTGCACAACCAAACCCCAATTAGCACACAATCATAATCATTCCACCCACTTAAAGGAAAAATACAAAAACATGTCTTTTATGATGTAAGCAGTTTAGATCCATGCATTTTCACTTATTAGAGATAGTAGCAGCATTGGTAGAAGTTTCCTTCACGTCATTTTCATTATAGAGGCTAGACTAGTTAAATTAGGGTTTCCTAGGTTTACATGCTTTGATTTGCTTTCAGTTCATTGTTGTCAAGTAGATTAGTCTTCTTTGAGCTAGCTTTCGTCCATCATTGATAGAGCTTCTTTTGTAAGCCCATAGAAGTTGGCTTAAGCCCTAGCGGACTTGTGCCAGCTGACCAAGTGACAGCTGCGACAAGAGCTAGTACTTGTGCATATAGCACCGCCGCTTCCAAGTTTGTACGAACTACCGAGTTGATAAAATTAAGAGACAAGAAGCCCTAGGAGTTGTAGCATTATTGCTACAATACTGGGGCTCACCATATACGCGTCTTAGTCTAGCTGAACCTGCGTATATGTCTTTTCCTTCATTCTGAAAGCCTGAACTGAGATCTGTTATCAAAGAGAGTTGCCATCAAGGACAACACCTGTGCCATGGCTCCAAACCTATGCCATAATGCCAACAAATCTCTTGCTAGGGTAAATGGGAGGATGTACTTACTTGTAGAGAGGTTGTTTGCAAATTTGGAGGCTTGGAAAATGGATTAAATGAGTTTTTGGGTTCACCTGACAAATGCAACGTGCCAACGCCCAAGTGTTCAGCACTTGACATGTGCATTGTGCATGTTGAAATTTCTTTGTAAATCCTATGCTCGGTGCATAGCGCCTGACAGGTGCACCGCGCCAACGCCTAGGTGCGTCGCACCACTGAAAACTGGACTTTTGCCTGTGATTTTCACTTGTTTCTTTTCAAATGCGATTTTTTCCTCTTTCTCGCTCTCTTTAGCACAAATTAGGACTTCTAACACCAAGGATCACTTTATATACATTTTGACTTTAATTTTTCATTTAGAAAAACCCACTTTCTAAAGTTCCCTTTCACTTTACATTTAAAACCTTGTTTTTTGCAGTTTGGCTCTTTTTCTTGTCATTTGATGGACTGATGTTTGAATGTTTTTATTTCTTTTGTAGTAGCTGGAGTTTTTGAGTTTGACAAGGTGGCCAAGGGCTGCAGATGATGCTCTATTACATATGAAACGTTGAAATTACATAAATTTGTACATGAAAATAGAAAAACTCTGTTTTCACCTCAAAACAGAGTTTTGAGGTAAAAACCCTTTATGAAGAAAATCATCAGTGAAATTTGTGATTTAATGAACTTATTAAACATCCTCATGTGCCTGCTGACCTCTTATTGATCTTTTGAAGACCATGGTAGAAAACCCTAGACCTAATGAGACTTGAAAACCCTAAAAAATGGCTTTTTGCAAATGTAAATGACTAAAATGACTGTAAATGACCTAAACTTGTGAAAATAGGCCAGCAGGTAAAGACCATGAGGGAAATTTGATAACGAACCACTTCCATCAGTTGATCCATAACCTAATGGAATGCAACTGATTGGATGAGACACCTAAAATGCATGCAAATAGAGAATTTGATCACTGATGGAGGGATGAAGATACCAACATTAACAGAAATGAGACTATTGCTTACATCAATGATGTTCAATACAACAAAGGAGAAATTTTTGAGCAACTAGATTTTATGCAACGTATCCAGCACTGAACTGGTGAGCCTTTGGACGAGATTGAGGTGTGAATGTCACATATTGACTACCATGTTCGCGAAGGGCATGGCCCTCTTGTGGCCGAATGTGATGGTCATGCTCCGAATCCTCTCCCTTGATATGAAATATTGTGGTTCTCTTTTGGTTTTGTTTGTGATTTGGGTTATATGTCTATTCTTCCTTTATGGTTCATGTAAGAAATGGAAATATCTTTTTTTTTTTTTTTACACTGCTCTCCTAACTAACAAATCCAGTTAAAGTGAAGCTGGAAGAGTTAAAAACCTTTGGAATGTATGCTGCATCTTTTTGAAAAAATCATGAAAGTTTTTTTATCAACATAAAAAATTAAAAATAAAAAATGATAAGTCATAAGATAAGGATAAATATGCTAATGTATTAAAAATTATCAATAACCTTAATATATGCATATCCTTCATATAATATATATGATGTATTACCATCATAACAATAGTCAACCATATTATTGAATACATTGGTGAAACCAATCATAAAGGTAATTTTGTTTACTGTTATGAATAGATTTTTGTATTCTATAAATTATCAATGACATAATTCATGATTTTAATTAGGTAGAAAGAATAAAATATGCGGTGTTAATGGTTTATAAGTATATAGGAATTTTCAGATGAAATTGTGTGGAGGATGTTTAATCTTGTCCAATGTTTCGGGTGGACATTTCCCCCACCATTACGGACTTTGAGAATTGAATGATTACAAATGAGAGATGAAAATCCTTTGATAGAAGCAAGAATTCATAATTAACTTTTAAAGAATAATATTAAAATAATAAAAGAGTCGTTAAAAATTAAGAAAAATATTAAATTATATAACTAGTTAAGAGAAATGATCATTTTATGAATTCAGGGTTCTGTGATCCATATTATGAATGTTAAGAGATATTTCGGTAAAATCACATAAGGAAACTATAATTTGACAAGTTTTGGACGATCTAGTATCATTTACCTTCAAGACAAGATGAAGAACCAGATCATGGCATTAGATTAAATAGATGTAGATAAATGTTTTCTAGCTGTTAGAATATAACAGCTAGTTTTGACTAAAGAATTATCATTAATTAATAAACAATTTTTAATTAAAATGAAGTAATAGATGGAAATTAGTGTAGGAATATACAGGGTAAGTTCCTCAGATAGAACACCAAAAGGACACCATTCACAAACAGATCATAGATCAATACACCAGTATTTTGACGTGGTTAAAACCCTCAGAGAGGGAAACAATCCACGGCCTGTGCCAACGTGGCTACTACAGGCAATTTATTAA
>APFE031328933.1:15103-60805 GCA_000404065.3 Pinus taeda
GAAGAGTTTCCAAGATTAAGAGAACCAAGGTGTAAGAGTTTTTCTTGTTCTCTTATTAAAGAATCACAAAAAGAGTCAAAGGAAGGGGCCTTGTAGTCTTTTCCTTGACAAATGAAAGCTTCCCTTGTAGAATGGAAGGTGGAAACAAATACAGAGTAGGCTGGTCCCAATTTTGTAAGGATGGAATAAATAAGGTTACTATCTTCTTTCTTAACCTTAACACCTTCCAAGAGATATCTAAGGGTCTTGAATTTGGACAAGAAATCTTCAATGCAAGAAAAATTATTAAGATCCAATGTAAGCAACTCATTTTCAAGTTGATGGGCTCTAATTTCATTTTTAATCCCAAAAACTTTAGTGATTTGTTCCAATGCTTCATGAGGAGTATCAAGTTGTGCAATATGGAATCTAAGATCAGGAGAAATAGACGTCCCTATCAAACCACGTGCTTGATCTTGTCTATTTTCCCATTTTGCAACCTTGTCTTCATCTTTTGGTTTCTTCTCTTGGCCCATGGCTATTCTGTAGAGACCTTTACTTCTAAGTAATTCTTCCATGTAGGATACCCATTGGAAGTAATTAGTGCTGTCAAGAATGACTTGGCATGGACTTTCCATTTAAAAAAAAAAAAAAAACTGAAGCTGAAGATGTTGAAAGTAAGTGTTCCAATGGATAGGTCTCGAAAAATTAGGCTTTTTTAAAAAAACGGCTCTGAAAAAGGCTTCCGGATGAAGACGTTATGGCTTTTTGAAAAACAAATTGTTGAAGTTGCCGGCAAAGTGCGCGAATGTGCGGAAATGAAAAAAAACGCCCTCACAAAATGGAGATTTGAACCCAAGACCTCTACTCTCTTAAAATAGCTTTGAACCAATTGAGTTATACAAAAAATTTGAGAGAGAGAGAGAGAGGGGGGGGGTTGGGGGTTCTTGGGTTGCGTGCTTGCCTTGAGAAAGCTCTTTTTTTTCCTACAAAACAAAAACACAAAAACCCAACACGAATATGCAAAGAAAAACGAACTTTACGGCTCGAAGTTAGCTTTAGCTGGAAACTAAATATTTTTCTCAATGTTTCTGATTTTCCAAGATCACACTAAGGTCAGGGAAAAGAGCATACACATGAGAGAAAAAAACTTTCTTTCTGTTTCTGATTTGCCCAGATCGCACAGAGTCGCAGGGCAAAGAGCATACGCAGAAATTAAAGGTATAGATCCGGTTAAAAAAAAATAAACCGAAACCGAAATAAACAGAGAGAAAATAACAGTAAACTGCAAATAAACACTGTATACCTCCAGATCAAAAAAATGACGCAGATAGGGCTACCGGAAACCTTTTCGCGTGAAACGAAAGGGGTTCCTCACTGGAACAAATGCTCCCAACACAACAGAGCAGTCCTCTCGGCCCGAAAGCAGTTAGAAACAGCAGATCTAGGAGATGGCAGTCGCATGCAGTTCTACCGGCTTCAGATTTGGATCAACAACAGATGTGGCCCTCAAATAGCTCTGATACCATGTAGGAATATACAAGGTAAGTTCCTCAAACAGAACACCAAAAGGACACTGCTCACAAATAGATCACAGATCAATACACCAGTATTTTGACGTGGTTAAAACCCTCAGAAAGGGAAACAGTCCACGGCCTGCGCCAACGTGGCTACTACAGGCAATTTATTAATAAAAGAATGAAAATTTACATAAGCTTCTCTCATGCACGGTTAACATACAAATGACCCTCCATGTGCCTTAAATAGAATTCATAGACCAATCGGGTGTCAAGCCACGGATCAAGTGTCGGTAATACCGAGGAGAGAATGAACCGTCGGATCACTACATATCGTGACTGTCGGATTGTAAGTTACAAATGTACATAGTAAAGAAACACACTTTACCTAACTCTATACTAGACCAAGTTATACTTAACTATTCCTACGTGTCGGAATATCCTAAGAATTAGTTGTAAATAAAGAATTCAATTAATTTTAGTATTATTATTATTTAATCAAAACAAAGTTCAGTGATAATAGGGTCAAAATTAATTATTCTAAACCATATAACTGAAAAATAGTAATAAGAAAATGAAAAAAAAAAATAACACATAAATAAACAAATAAAATAAAAATAATAAGGTCAAATTTAACTATTCTAAACAATAAAACTAAAAATAGAAAAAAAAAAAAAAAAAAAAAATAAATGAAATATAAATGAAAAATAATGGATTAACTCCTTTTTATTATTTAAATCCAAAAAATAAAATAATATGGTAAAAAAAAATGAAAAGTAAATAAATGAGAAATAAAGGAATATCGACAATTCGATTAAAATAAATGATTAATTAATTAAATATTATAAAAACTTAGGAATACAAGTGATCTAACACCTGCTAATACTCCAACCATTTTCTCTATTCAAATTGATAGGCCTCCTTTCAATTTCTAAGGCCTCCTTAAACTTACAGTGATGAAAATGACCAATCCTTGCAATGAGCCTTGCCTCTTCAATGCAGATATGATGTTTTGTCTTTTCCCCATGTTATGGAAAAGCATAGAAGTAGGACCTTCCATGTTTGATGTTAGTTGCATGCTCAAGGATCCTCGATTAATTGAGCATCTAGTTTCACCAATGTATAGAGTCTCACATGAGCAAGGGATGACATAAACACCTTCCCCATCTTTAGGGTTCACATGGTCCTTCACTAATATTACGGAGCTTCAGATAGTGTTTAGGGGCCTAAATGTCGAAGGAACCTTATGGTTCTTCATAATTTTAGCAATCTTGTATGTGGTTCCTTAGATAAATGGAAGATGCACCCCTGAAAACTGATTTTTAAGATCATTTTAATCCTATGACCTTTTTCAACCTTAAGGAAGGCTCTTAGACATTGACGCTTACTATAACCATTCTTATTAAAAACACTAAGGAGATGGGGTTTTTCATCATTGAGGTGGTTTTCATTAGAAACTCATAATGCCCGAGTGGCTAAGGTGTTGAGAACACCTAGCTTTTGAGCGGGTAAATGATGCAAATTTGCATGAAGATATTGTTCAATGTGAGTTTTCTTCTGAAAAAACTGGTGGGAGAAAGAACCATAATATCTCTTTGAAATAAGAACTTTAAGGAAAGGGAGGCTACCATCGATTTCACATTCCATAGTAAACTTTATGGAACTAGATTGATTATTAAGATGCTGGAAAAAGAGGTCCAACCTTTCCCAACCATGGGACCAGATGATGCAAATGTCATCCACAAACCTTTTCCAAAGCTTAGGATGGAATAGATCTTATCAAGAAAAGGCATTAGATTCAAAGTCCCCCATAAAAATATTAGCCACTGCTGGGGAAATGGGGGAACCCATAGCAATGCCAAAAGTTTTTTCATATAATTCACCTTCAAAGCTGAAGAAAGTAGAAGTAAGACAAATTTCAACCAAATAAGTTGTATATGGGTCTGTAATGTGCATGATGACTTCAACGACCTCGTTAATGGGGATATTAGTGTGCAAGGATACCACATCGAAACTCACCAAATTATCTACAGGATCCAACCATATACCCTTTAATTTGTTGACAAACGAAGACAAATCTTTGACAAAGGATTCAGTCAGAACAATAAGAGGTTTAAGCTTATTGGCTAAAATATTAGTAAGAAGATAGGTTGTCCCTCCAATGGTGTTGAAAATGGGATGTAGGGGAGCACCTTGTTGGAATTTCTAAGTCTATTTATTAGAAATCCTTCCTGTACTTTCTGATTTATTTCTTCCTACTTGTTATGTTAATTAATGAGTTATTTAACATGTAAATACTAAAAATAAATACAAGTACAGTCTTAACACATACAAATCGTCAACTGAAGGAAAAACAAGCACACAAGTGACACTGTTGTTTTTGGACTAATGTCCCTTGAAAAAACTAATGCAGGAAAACTAGTGCAGCCATCTGAGGGTTTTATTATTAAGTAGTTTCATAATACAATTTGGGTGCCAGAAATGACCCACCTAATAGATAATGCCCTCCGTAGTGGTACCTCTCAGTCGAAAACAAATATTAGCCCCAATCTGCCCCATGAAATCTCCCAGTGCTAACCTCTAGGGTTTGCATCAGCCTCTTTGGCCCAGCATCACCCTCTCTGGCCCAGTGTCAGCCTCTTTTGGCTTTACGTCAGTCTCTAGAGCCTCTGCGTCTCCCATTCTAGCTCTCCTCAGGCTCTACGTAGCTCCTGGGTACCTCTTCATGGCCTCTCGCTGCTTCTGTGTGGCTCTAGCTGGATCTGTGTCAACCCTCTCCCAGATTCTACACTGATGCTCCCGGTACTATCCCTACCTCTCTGCTACTGCATTCACTACCCCTCAGTTGCAGCTCTACTCACTCCTTCAATTTCCTCAGCAAGCCCTACCTCGGAAAATCAAATTCTTGATTAACTTTATGTGTTCTCCAAGTGACCCTCAAGCCTCCTCTTATACTCTTCTTGTTGACAATTCAACAACCCATATTAAGTCCCTAATCAATGACTAATATTAGATCTAGATTGATCCATGACTTTTGAACCATTATAACTCAATTTTATATTAATTCACATTAATATTTTATTTTCCCTAAGTTTAGACTTAGGGACTTCATTAATTATTTTAATATCTCCCAAACTGGTTAGATTATGCCCAAACCATTTATGGGTATTGGAGATCTCATGTTCTTTAGCCTCTCCACCAATGTTCAAGACTAGAGCACATCCGATGCTACCCCAAATTAGCACTCCCTTTTAGTGAGGACTATGCTCTAGTAATACTCCTCACTGAGCATCACCCTGATCCTATGGCATCGGTCCCTATGTTGATGTTAGGAATATTACCCATGGCCCTGCCACTACCACTGCTGCATCTGTATGGAAGCTTCCTTTGAATCTGTGTTGCTGCCCATGGCCCTGCCACTACCACTGTTTCATCTGCACTACAACCCCTCTCATCATGTTGCATCGTGCTACCTATAGCACTCCCACTACTAACTGTTGCACTGCAACTCAGCTACTGAGAATTAAGTAACTGGTCTCCCAACTTTGACATCTTCATTAGGCTAGAAACACTCCCGATGTTGAAGCTCCCTCTGTCACTGACAAGTAATCCCTCTCTGACCTCTGCGCTGCTGCAAAAACTTTGTGTATCTCACACTACTACTTCAAGTTGTCCTAGGACTCCTGCACTATAGCCCCTTCTGTCGCTCCATCCACATCTATCTCTACCAACATCCGTTAGTCCTACTACTCCTCTTTGAGGCTCTCATAGCAAGGTAAAATCCAAGAGGTTGGGTACCTCGAGGATCCTGCCCCTCATTTCCTGTAGTCCGTCTGACTACATCTCAATGTCTCTCCACTTCCTCTCAAGTGGTGCATGAGCACTTATGGCACAGTCATCATCTATCTCCACTTCTTTCTTCGCCCTTGTTAGTGCAGCCTTGGTCTCAGAAGCCTCTCCCTTGCTCTTCTTCCTCAGGCACTGGTTTGTATAGTGACCCAGTTCCCCATAGTGGAAGCATTTGACCTTGGAGAGGTCCTTATTCTTTTGTTTCTCCTAGTTTCCCTCAGATGCTAGGGCAGCAACCTCCTCTTCCTCCTTCTTGATTCTGACCCCCTTGTCACTGCTTCTCGCCTTGGTTAGCTTTCTAATCTCTTCTTGACGAAGAACTGTCCATAGTTCCTCCCAATCTAGAAGGATTGATCTACCCAATATGCTCAGGAAAACTCTCTCCCAATCCTCTGAGACTGCATTAAATGTGATCCTCACCAACATCTCCTCATCCGACATGGCCCCTATGGAAGTCAGTTGATCCCAGATCTCCTTCAATTGACCGAGGAAGGTGTTTATCTGTTCTCCCTTCGCATTTTCCATGTCCTTCTCGATAAAATGTGGTACTGCATGGTCTTTGACCCCATCAAGGATGATTCTCTTGGCCCTCGCCATTGCCTCCTCGTACTTTTCGTTCTCATTCGGGTCAACTGGGATCATTATTGTGTTCAAGGTGAAGTGCTTTAGACGATTCCTTTCTAGAATAGACAAGATCCTGGCGTTCCAGACTATGAAGTTTGAGGCTCCATCCAGTTTGTCTTGATCTCTTATCCCATTCATTGCCATTTCATTGCTTCTCTTTCGACTCTTCCGAGTCTCTCTACTTCCCTCTTGGAATCTCTCGGTGTGACTCACTTTGAGCCTCGATTTCCCTCCTAGAAACCCCTCTCCCAATGTCGATATTCTCCCACTCCAATCGTTAGTGGAGCTGAACAACTGATCCAGATTTCTTGGCTAGAAATCCTTGGTAGCAACTCCCTCCTCCTTAGTCTTGCCTTGTTAGGTATCGTTCTGACCACAATACTCCACCAACTTCACTCTGCAACTTACCCACAGCCTCCTGTGCCCCAGCAAACTAAAGGTTAGAGCCTCTAGGCTATGCACAATCCTAGCACCAACAAAATCCACACCTCCTAGCCATGGGTGTCAATCCTTCCTAACTGAGCAAGATGATCGAGCACTGCATTAGGTCGGGTCTGCTCTTCTTCGCCACTACACTGATCCTCTTCTCGACTCGAATTGATAACACAAGCACTGCATCACACCTTCCTTTCTGCTTGTCCACTAGTAACAGCTTCTATCACTCGAGACATATGTTTCTACTACTGCTACTTTGCTTGGCTAATGCCCTAATTTATCCTGTGATCTACAACCATGCTCTGATACCATGTTGGAATTTTCTAAGTCTATCTATTAGAAATCCTTCATCTACTTTCCAATTTCTTTCTTCCTACTTGTTTTGTTAATTAATAAGTTATTTACCATATAAATACTGAAAATAAATACATGTACAGTCTCAACACATACAGATCATCAATCGAAGGAAAAACAAGCACACAAGTGACATAGTTATTTTTGGACTAATGTCCTTGGAAAAAACAAATGCGGGAAAACTAGTGCATGTATCTGAGGGTTTTATTATTAAGTAGTTTCAGAATACAATTTGGCTGCCAGAAATGGCTCACCCAATAGAGAATTCCCTCAGTAGTAGTACCCCTCAGTCAGAGACAGATATCAGGCCCAATCTGCCCCACGAAATCTCCCAGCATCAACCTCTAGGGTCTGCATCATCCTCTTTGGCCCAGTGTCAGCTTCTCTAGCCCAGCATTAGCCTCTCTAGGCTCTGCGTCAATCTCTGGAGCCTCTATGTCTCCCACATTGGCCCTCCTTAGGCTCTACGCAACTCCTAGCTACCTCTGCATGGCATCTCGCTGCTTGTATGTGGCGTATTGTGGGCTCTGTGTCAACCCTCTCCCAAATTCTACATTGATTCTCCTGGTACTATATCTGCCTCCCTTATACTACATTCACTGCCCCTTAGCTACAAATCTGATTACTCATTCGATTTCCTCATTAAGCCCTGCCCCAAAAAATCAAATTCTTGATCAACTCGGTATTTCTCCAAGTGATCGTCAAGCCTCCTCTTATACTTTTCTCATTGACAATTCAAGAGTCGAGATTAAGTCCCTAATCAACAACTAAGATTAGATCTACCTTGACCCATGACTTTTGGACCATTATAACTCAATTTTATATTAATTCACATTGATATTTTTTTTCACTAAGTTTAGACTTAGCGACTTCATTAAAAATATTAATTATTTTAATATCTCCCAAACTGGTTAGATTCGTCCCAAACCATTTCTGGGTATTGGAGATCTCATGTGCTTTAGCCTCTCCACCAATTTCTGTGGCTAGATCACATTCAATACTATCCCAAATCAACACCCCTTCCTTATGGGTCTTTGGAAGACCATAAATCCTAGGAGTGAGAGGGCTACTCTTGATCAACTTCTTACTAACAGAGCTAATAGTGCTACTAGATTTTATGGCTAGAGAAATTGTTTTAGAAATATTCTTTAAGGGATTCTTATTAATTTTGCTATAGCTCCCTCTATTATGAAGGTGATATAACATTATTCTCTGATAATCTTCCTTATCTAAGACAATGGAAACACCCCCTTTATCAAATTTAAGAACAACGATGCCCTTGTTATTATTCAAAGCTTTGAGAGCCTCAAACTCAGGTTTTCTAAGGTTGTTCTTAGTGGGCTTAGCTTTTCTCAGGACCACCGCACGGTCTTGTCTAATGATATCCTTAGTAGCAATAAGTCCCTTATACCTAATTAAATGTCACAAATAATCTCTTCCACTGGGATTTTTTAGGAGTACGGGAAAATTTTAAAACTTTCTCTAAAGGACTATAAATAATAGGATCAAAAGAAAAATAAGAAATATTAACAACTCTATTATTAAAAGGGTTGAAAGAAATTATATTTTTATTATTAATATTGTTGTTAGAATCAAGAGATAAAATAAAATATGTAAATAACCATTAAGGTAGAGGGTCAATTCAATAGATTAAATTAAAATAAAATAAAATAAAATATATAAATAACCATGAAAAGTAAGAACAAACTTCTGTAAAAATCACATCATCAGAGTTTTGTCAACGAAGTTTTGAACCATTCAGTGTGGTTCATCGTCAGGACAAAGATGAAGAACTAGATCATGGCATCAAGCTAAATAGATGATGAAGAAAAAAAATAGTCATATATAATTAATGATTAGATTTGGCTAAATAAATAATATTTATTAATGAATAATATTTTAATATTAAGAGAATAATTGTTAGATATAGTTGTTAATATTGAATTAAGGAAAATAATTAATAAAAACAAAAATTTTAATGAAATGGATATCTAAAAATAAAAAATAAAAAAATAATATTTATGTCAAACCTAAATAATAAAAAACAATAAATAATAATATTAATTAAATTAATTAAACAAATAAAGTATTAATTAAATTAAATTAAAAGAGAATGAAAGTAGAAAAATTAAAAAATATAATATGTAAATAATTTTCCCAAGGAAACATCTCAATTTTATTCATTTTGGAAAAAATTACATATTGTAGGTGCTAAAAAGAATATGCATAAAACAACAGATCATGGTGTCCAAGATCAATAAAATCTCATCAGAGAGTTTACACTAGTCTACTCTTTCCTACCTTTCTTTTTTTCCACTTTTCCCCAGCCACTAGAGTTGGGCATGGATGATATAATAGTCATTTTATTCTCTTTTACATTTACTTGGATTTCTTTATTGGAATCTGAATTTTCTGATGCATGAGTTCGTCTAGCACCACTTGCTTATTTTTCAGATGTAATCACCTCAATCCATTGTTATTGATAGGAAAGAATTATAACTAAAGAAAATTTATGCTCGGCCTCGTCCTTCTGCGAAGTGTCTAGGGATTTCTGATCATTTATGTTTGTGTTTTTTTGTGTGGTTTCTGCACCTTTTGTTTCTACTTCCTGAGTTTCTAAAAACTGCCATCCTTTTGGTTTTTGTGGTTGTCTCTTTTTTCTTTTGGGGTGGTTTTTAACTTGAGGACAAGCTCTTTGAAGGTGATCGATATGAAGACATGTATGACAACGAAATGTCATATTCTCATATTCAAGGGGTTGAGACCATTGCAGATTGTTGTGAAACAACACAATGTGATTAGGTAAACCTTTACTAAGGTTTACCTATACATAAATTTTGGCAAAGGTTAAAATTCCTTTTGAGACTCAATATTCATCCACCTTTAAGAATTTCCCCAAAGGTTTCCCAACTCCTTCTAATACTTTGTGATGCCAAAAATGCAATGTAGATTATATAACCTGACCCACACAAGCCTTTTGTATACAACCATGTTGTTTGCATCAAAACGCAGGAATCAAGGTATCATGAATAAACCCACATTGCTCCAAAACCATGGTCCCTCATTTAATACATAATCCTTATCTTTTGTCGTATCAAACTTTACAATGAAAAATCCCTATAACATAGACAAATATCACAACTTTCTGTCCAAGTAGCAAAAATACATTGATGTAGCATCTTTGAGTTGGGCTAGAATCCATTCAATCTACATATAACTGCTCTTGCATGGAAATCAACATAAATCTCATTTACCTCAGGCAAGTTGACTCTCAAATCTAGCACCTATGTCATTTGCTCCACGATATAGGGACTAGGAAGAGCATGAGATTGTTCTAGATGTTTTTGTGGCTCTGCCTTCCCTTTGAATGCATCTTTGAAGGAATTTGGGCCTTTTGAGCTAGATACATGGCATCCTTCAAGAAGTCTCATCTTAAGGATGATGATCAAATTGGGACTAATGCCATAGTCCTGCAACTTGTATTACTCTTAATACAAGTGGATATTGGTGGCCACTTTCCTATTCCACCTAGAGCTCCCAACCAATTTCATCTGTTTCCTTGTTCATTTCAGCATTTTACTATTTTTAGCAGTTTTTTAGTCCTGAACTTTCGGAGCAGTTTTGACTCCCTAAACGACGTTTTTTTGGGGTCTGCAACAGGTCCATAGCCATGTTAAGGGGCCTATGGCAAATCCTCTAGTACTCAAAGAGACCTTTCCAAAAAGGTTTCATACACACCAAAAGAAGATAACATGACCAAGTTATGACCCCAGGAAGTTGGTTGTCCAACTAACCCCAACAAGGCCCACAAACGCTTGGTGTTACATCTCTTAGGGTTAGGGTTTGGGTTGTTTAGGGTTTTCTCATGTTTTACAATAATAAATATTCCCTTGAGCCTCATTGTAACATAGTTTAGAGGCATGTAGCACCACATTTCTTTTAAGAGATAAGCCACTATCGCTCGAGCTATCTTATTTCAATTTTGTTTGTAAGCATAGTTCAATATTTTTCTATTAATGAAATGAAGTGTTTTTCTGTTGCACCTCTATATTTTATGATTATATCTATAAGTTGCTTCATTCCTTCTTAAGCTTAGATCAGTGGTATCAGAGGGGTCTGCTCTTTCTCTGTTTTTCCTTACATGTCCCCAACGAGGTTAGGGTATAAGGAGTTAGGGCTCGATCTGGTTGAACTATTGCAAGATTAGCCTCACAAAACCTTATGACCTCCCATGGAAAAATAAAAGAAAGATGAGGGGGCAGGAGATCCTTTCAAAATTTTGCTCGAGGAAGTTCTCGAGTGACATAGGGACACGATGATGGATATATTTGTCTAGATCCTTCGACGACTACCCACAAACGATGCATCCTCATTCAATAGCCATTCTGGAGGTGCCACTCCTTTGAGGTACAAGTTAACTTCGATATTCCTATATTCGAAGTCCTGATAGATGCAAACGTCATAGATAAATGATTAAATCTATTGGAAGGATATTTTTTAGTTCATGAATTTTCCAGTCGGGAAAATATTACTTTTGCACTTCTCAAAGCCGCCCCACAGACCAAGGATTGGTGAGAAAGCTATTGTGAACAAAAGGACGAGAGTGAAAGTTCGCTATTTTCAGCCACACCCACTTGTGATTCTTTCTGAGACGCCATCAAGGAACAATATTACCCTGTCAGGAGCTGTGAATATAAATACATAAAGTGGACCACACTACAACAAGGAAGGGACCAACATGTGCCAGAGTTCACAAATACTTTCCATACCATTCACATAAAGCTGGGTATCAATGATATTGAGTCAAATTTGGTGCTAAAGTACTGCGACTGTCTACACAAGTGCATCCAGGAGGAGATGGAGTTCCTGGAAATTTCCTCACTCAGCATGACATACTGGTACACTATAAAGATTGAGCAGAAGTTTAAACAGAAGAAGCGAGACTTTGGATCTACAAATCTAAAGCAAGGAAAATACGCCCCCAAACCATAGAAAAAAGGACCAAGCGAAGGCATGGCTACCCAGGACAAACCGTTGAAACCAAAAGCAAAGAACAACACCACGAAGATAAAGAAGGACACTAAAAAATGGTGTGAGTTCCATAAGGGCTCCACTCAAAATATAAGTGAGTATCAGGCCAAGTAGTCACTGGTGGCCGATATGAAGGCTTCTAAATCAGACGCATGTTCCAACTCTAAATCAGATCCCAATAAGGGAACTGAAAAAGGGAATCAAATCATTGATGTGGAGCCCAGTGCCACCATGGCCACCACCAAGATCCGGAAGAGTGAGCCTGAAGATCCAGAGGATAGGGGAATGCCTCTTCCACTCATGAATGTGGGTAAAAGGTTATTTGTTGCAGTTCGTTGTTGACACCGGGAGCCAAAAGGACCTCATTTTAGCAGAGGTCATGAAGCGGCTAGGCCTAAAGACTAAAGCACATCCACAGTCATACACCATCGAGTGGCTTCACCAAGGATGAGATCTTCACGTCAGACAATAGTGATGCCTTCCCTACAACATCAAGCCCTTCAGGGATGAGGTATTGTGTGATGATGCTCCTCTTGAAGTTTGTGATGTATTGTCAGGATAACCATACTTATGGTAGCAACATACTATATGTGATTCTAGACCTCGCTCTATGATTATTACTTTGGCTAATAAGTTGTACAGGATACCAGAGGTAGCCTTACCTACTACCATCTCTTTGATCACTGCAAAGTAATGTTTTAAGATCATTTCCCATACCAGGAAATTTGTTTTCCTTATTATTATCCCCCAGGGAAAGAAGAAGTTTGTGGCCAAGGCTTCCAGGGAGGGCTCCTCTGCACAGCAACAACAGATGGACAAGGTTGTGGAGGAGTACAGGGATATTTTCGCCTCAAGCATGTTGTTGCACAATGGACAAATCTACCGACCCTCTGTTTTCGAGAACGATGTATCAAGAGGTAGATTCAAGAATTATCGTAGAAAGGGAATACTAGGCCAAGCTCATCACCTTGTGGGAGCCCGTTGGTATTGGTACAAAGGAAGGATGAGACCTAGAGGCTTTGTTTTGACTATTGGGTGTTGAACAAGATCACTGTCTGGAATAGGTACCCAATCCCATGGATTGATGACCTTCTGTACCAACTCGAGGGGGACAAATATTTCATTAATATTGACTTGAAGTCAAGTTATCCCCATGTGCCTATCAAACACTCCAGTGTGTGGAAGAATGCCTTCAAATCCAAGGAGGGCCTTTTCGAATGGTTGGTCGTGTCATTCGGATTGACAAACACCCATGCAACCTTCATGAGACTAATGGATGACATCTTGCAACTGTTCACCAATGCATTTGTTTTGGTGTATTTAGATGACATCTTGATCTTTAGCCAGAGTTGGGAAGAGCACCTCCACCATATTCGATAAGTCCTTCAAAACTCGTGAAAACACAAGATATGTGCTAACTTAGAGAAATGCACCTTTAGCCTGACCCAGGTTGAATATCTGGCGTACATCATTGATGAGTAGGGTGTACATGTGGACCCATCCAAGATACAAGTCATTTGGGATTGGCTAGTGCCAACCACTCTAACAAAGCAAGTCCACAGAATAAAAATTCTTGCCAATTTCTACTGTAGATTCATGTTGGGGTTCTCTCATATCACTTGGCCTTTAAGTCAAGTCATCAACAGGGACAATGGGAGTGAAATCAATGGAAATTGGATTCCCCTAATCAGACAAATAAACCCCTTCAGACCTTTGGAGACATAGTATCGGGGGTTTTCATATTAATAAAATTAATTAATTTAATTTAATTAATTTAATTTAATTAGATTAATTAAATCAAAATTAATTTATTTTATTTTAATTTAATTTAATTAATTATATTAATTAAAATTAATTTTAATTAATTCTTATTAAAATATAAGAATAAGAATTAAATTAAAATTTCTCAAATAATTAATAATAACCAAAAATTAACGTTTGATTAATATAGCAAAGATTAGAACAAATTCTCATGAGCTCCATAGTGAAACTGGTCGTTGGGCAGTTCCTAAAACGCCATGGATGGAAAAGGATCTGCCATATTTGTGGAATAAGAGGGCATCGAGGATGAAAAACACTTCTCTTAGAGTGCCCTGCATACAACCACATTAGATCTCAATTTCACAACCTTTGTTACAACACTGACCTTCCTAGCCTTCTACAATGCCAAAATCATAGTGAGCTCGGGAGGCTTCTCTCCAAGCTTTTTGAGCATAGGAATAAAATCTTAAATCAAAAATAAATAATTTGTCTTTTTAGGTCCGATAGATCATTATTTGGTGTCAGCGGACGTTAACCATCATCATCATCAATAAATAAAATAAAGATTATAAATAAATAAATTAATTAATTAATTAGACAATTAGGGCTAAAGAGGTTAAACAGTGAAAAATGGTAAATAACAATAATAAAATTAATAAAAATGAATTATGGATAAAATAAATAAAATAATTAATTAATGAATTAAATTTAAATTAATTAATTAAATAGAAATAAAAACAATAAAGAACTTAAATTTAATAAATTAAACTTATTTATGAATTAAGTATATCAACTAAATAAATAATTAATTAATGTTTTTTATAAAACTATTATAAAAATAAAAATAAATAATTAAATTAGAAATCATATATATAAATGTCGGCTTCTTTATAAAAATTAGGGATCTAGGTTTATTTATACCCAGGTTGACAAACTCTTCTCTCAATAAGCTTTCATTCATATTCTATCTAATTTAGTCCTGATGATGGACCCCCTTTGGGGTTCAAAACGTCGACAGAATGAACACGAAACTATGGATAATCCGGATCATGCCACTGCAAAAAGAAAAGTCTTTTTGTTCAAAAACCCAACAAAAATTATTCTCTGAGTTGAAGAATCGCCTCTATTCTACACCAGTGCTCACATTACTAGACCTGCAACAACCATTTGAGATTGAGACATATGCCTTCGACTATGCCATTAGTGTGGTTCTTACTCAGCATGGGCATCCATTAGCTTACCATGGTGAGACACTTTCAGAAACAGTCCGAAAATACTGAACTTACAACAAAAAAATGTTTTCCATTGTGTAGGTCTGTCGTCAATGGAAGCATTACATTATGGGGAAGGAAGCAGTCATCCTCATAAACTACTAGCCTCTACTTTTCACATAGACACAAGGGAAGTTGTAGATGGTCACCATCATAAATCGTCCACCTATTTAAAATAGTTCTATTTGAACATTAAGTATAATAAGAGCAGCACCAATAATTTCATTGATATCCTTAGCTGACCACTGATCATGGCATTGCACTTTGCTTCACTCCTGTGGGCATGAGACATCGGGGTGGCCACATCTTTACAAGAGCGATCCATAATTTGATAGCATATACTAGACACTCTGGGAAGGGAGCAAGTTCCAAATTTTCACCTTCAAGATGCACTATTATGCCACCTAGAACACATCTGTTTTCCTTCAAATGATCTTGCCAAGATGATTTGGGAGGTGCACTACAATTGGGTGGCTGGACATTTCGTAGTAGAGAAAATAGTGGTGGTATTGTAGAAGTATTTTTATTGGCTGACACTTCATCAAGATGTTAGGAAGTATATTAGATCCTGCACCACTTGTGTCATTACTAAACCAACCATCAAGAAGTAAGGCCTGTATACTCCTCTACCTACTCCTAGTCAGCCTTCAGAATATATCTTCATGGATTACATGCCAGGCCTTCTTTCTACTAAGCACGAAAATGATTGCATTTTCGTGGTCATCAACAGATTCTCTAAGATGGCCATCATGGTGGTCTATAAGAAGATTATCACAACAGAGGCCACTGCTAAGCTCTTCTTTGAGCGAGTGTGGGTACATTTTGGGATCTCACAATCCATTACCTCATATCAAGACAACATACTGCTGAGTGCATTTTGGTCAAGTCTCTAGTCGATGCTGGATACAAAAATTGCTAAGTCCATGGCTTTCCATCCCCAAACTGGCCAAACAAAGGTTGTCAATAGGATGATTGTACACATTATGCACATGTACAACTTGAAGCATCCATGCACATGCGATGAAAGTATCCCCTATGTCCAACACAACTACAACATAGCTCTCCATAGCTTAACAGTCCACAACCCCTTTCAGGTAGGGCTTGGATTTCATCCATTATTCCCCATTGATGTGGCCATACCATTTGCAGCCACTCAGGTAGATTCGACTCACATTCAATCTGAAGATGAAAGGGCTAACAACTTCATTGAGCGCATTCAACACATCCACCAATAAATCCATGATATATTAGATATAGCCAATGTTAAGTAAAAACATTGCCGCGATCATCATCGAGTGCCACATAAGTTCCAGGTGGGTGAAAAAGTTTTGCTACATTTGCAGAAAAAGCGCCTAGCTAGACCCCACCACAAACTTTGCCCACTCCGATATGGATCATACACCATCACCAAGGTCATCAGTGAAAATTATTTTGAGCTCAACATCTCATCGTTCCTTGGTCTACACTCGGTGTTCAATGTAGACCGCTTTCGACCATACTTTCCACCATTGTTGGACACATCTGACATTACATAACATCTTAGACCAATAGAGCTCAACCCAGACTACATGGAGTAGGGCACAACTGATCAGATCATGGACACATATATCAAGAACACTCGTAAACATAGGAAACAACTATATTGATTTGTCAAAGTAGGCCAATTGCTTCATTAGGGCAAGTGGTTCACGAGGGACTAGGTTCAATAGAAATTTCCTCAACTCATGGAGGCTCACAACACAATGGGGACTATTTATTCTTGGGGGGGGGGGAATGATCAAAGTGGATATTTGTAGCCACCTACCTATTCCACCTAGACCCCCTAGTCAGTTTCATTTCTTTCTTTTTTCATTTTAGCATTTACTATTTTTAGCACTTTTTCGGGTCCTAAAATTCTGAAGCCTTTTTTACCTCTAACCGACGTTTTTTTGGGTCCACAGAAGGCTCATTGTCATAGGTAGGGGCCTATGGCAAAACCTGTATTTCTCGAAGAGACATTTCCAACAAGTATCATATGTGCCAAACAAAGATAAAATGACCAAGTTACAACCCCGGGAAGTTGGCTGCCCAACTAACCCCAACGGGGCCCACAAACTCTTGGTGTTACATCTCCCAGGGTTAGGGTTTTCTCATGTTTTCCAATAATAAAAATTCCCTTGAGCCTTATTGTAACACATTTAAGAGGCATGTAGCTGCCATATCTCTTCTCAGAGATAAGCTACCATCACGTGAGCTATCTTATTTCCATTCTATTTGTAAGCATAGTTCATTTTTTTCTATTAACGAAATGAATTTTTTTTCTTCTGCATCTCTCAGATCCCCTCTTGAAATGATTTGCCTACATAAATCAAATTTTGAAGTATTTTTGTGATACCTATTTGTTCTTGAATATTTTTTTTAAGTGTTTGTACTCGCTTCCAGTTGAAAACCCTCATACAAATAGTTTTCCCTCTTAATGTTCTAATAAAAGTTTCGATTGGGGCTCCTTTAGGCAGATTTGGTGATTGATCTTAAGGATCCATCCTTTTATTATTCTCAATAGGTTTTCACTCTCTGCTTGCGTTCAATTAATGTTGAAAATAAAGGGCGACACCATACTCAACTCTCGCCTCCCACGGTCGTACGTATACTACAACTCCAGAACAGTCATAGAAAAACCCTCCAACTAGAATGATGATGTCATTAAAGAGTAGGAAATCATGAAATTGATGCAATGATTGGAGCCAGAAGCACTGTTTTGTAGATCCCATGCAGGGATCTAGTAAGTGTGTTAGGTATAATCCATTCAAGGGCTTAGAGCCTATGTTTTGAAAAGGATATGAAGGCCTAGAGATAATCTATTTTCTACAGGTCCCTCTCTTCAAAAAATCGATAGATCCAAGGAGAAGTGATGAGATCATCGTTTTGTGCATGAGAAACTTTGCCTAATGAAAAACCTCCACCGTCACATGTCTGGATCTGTTCTTGGGCGGTCGATTAGTGCTACCCAGGTCGATTGTTTTTTGGATATCTATGGAAATGATACCCACAACTTGGAAAAACTAGGTACTTCTCATCAAATACATCCCAACCTCCTTTACTCGCCGAGGAGATCGAGCAACTTCTTCAAATTTCGGGGCTTCAGTTTCTTCCTTTGCGGCAATCGACGTGTAGGAGGCTGAGGCCAAGGTCATCACAAAAAATTTGGGAATTTTTCAACCCACATGCAATACATATAGCATCAACACCATGGGATCCATGAAGTGTCAGCGATCTCTATTCCCTTCACCATGTAGAGATGACTCAAGAGGATATTTCCAACATTTTGACTTTCTGCCAGCTCCCTCAACAGTCATACATAGATCACAACCAAAGATAGATCTATCTTTTGAAGACAAAAGAGGGAGAAGAAATCCATCCTCACGCAGAGGATAATCCATAAATATTTTGCCACACCATGTCACTAACAATGTGTTTGAGGTAGAGCCTTGAATCACAGAGGGGAGTGTAAGAGAGCCAAAGACTAATGAAACCCTAACCTCCATTGTGTTTGCCCTCCATCCTTTATATATCGAATATGTAAGTAATAATGAAATGAATGTAAATAATTGTTAAAAGAAATGGTCAGGTCAATAGATTAAATAAAATAAAAATATATATAACTATAAATATATAAATATAAATATATAAATAAAATAAATATATAAATAACTATTGAGAGGCAGGGTCAAGCCAAAGTATTTAAATAAATAAATAAATGATTAAGTAAATTAAATTAAAAGAGAATTAAAAGATGATTAAAATAGATAAATGAGATAGGGGATTAAGAGAAAATGAAAGAGGATAATGGAAATGATAGAAGTACATGATCAATTCATTTATTAAAAAGAAGGAGAATAAGAGTAAAATTATAAAATATCGATAAAATTGAAAGAATAAATAATCTGAAAAATACATTGGACTAGAAAACAATATGTATTTTTTTAATTAAAAGGATTGATTATATTTATTATAACATGAGACTCTTAAATATAATGATGCAAAAAACGTTAGCTAATGATTCAAATGGTAGATCACTGATTGCTAAGAATAGCTTAAATTATACCTATCGTCTCGATTAAAATTTTCAGGGTGTTTCTCTATTTCAAGGGCCTCCCTAATGGAGTATAGAATCGTAAAAAGAAAAAAAGAGGTGAGGATTTTGGTTTGATTAAAGAAGATTATATGTTTCAAGTTAAAAGAGTGCTCAACTATGGCTGACTTTGAAAGCCTAAGATGATTGGTATCAATAATATGCCCTTTAATGCAAGCTTTGAAGGGACATCTAGTATTGCCAATGTATGATTTTCCACATGAATAGGGGAATTGGTAAACCCCTGAATTCAACATGGGGTCAAACTTATCTTTGGCTCACTAGATCATCTGCTTCAAAGTTTTGTGGGGCTTAAAAATGGTTTTAATATTCTTTTTTGACAAGCCTTTTTCTATGAGGATAGTTTTCCATTTTATGTAAGGGAGAGAAACTTGGTCTTGAGGAGGAGAAGAAGGAGGGTTAATAGATTTGGGATTAGAGATGCTATTGAACATTTTATTCATATCAGAAGAGGAATAGCCATTGACTTTGAAAACTTAGAACAGGTGCGATTTTTCAGAGGGAAGGAATTGGGGAGCTGAAGTTAAGGGCTCAAGAGTTGAGGGTTTTAAGAACATTGTATTTTTGGGAAGGGTGGTGTTGAGAATGGGCATGAAGATAACAATTACTTTGGGTATTTTTTATGTAAACTTGAAGGGTTAGGGAGCCATCACGAAGTTGGGTGACAAGGACATCTAGGAATGGAAGAGAGCTATTGGATTTGATCTCCATGGTGAATTGGATATGAGGGGAAAGACTATTGAGATGGGAGATAAATGAATCTAGTACAAGTCTACCATGTTTCCAAATGACAAAGGTATCATCAACAAACCTGAACCATCATTTAGGCTTATAGTTTTAAAGTAGTTATTTAATGACGTCAACACTGATCTGTGAATTGAGGACCTCACATCTAGAATACATGTGAATGAGAAGTGAAGGCCAGTCATCCGAAAAGCAACTCGAAGGCGGAGGAAATGGTTTTTTCGTGTGATCTAGATTGACATGTCATGATATTTAATGCCTCTTTTAATGTGGGCATGTGTCAACTCTTATCAACATTTAATGTTATTACTTCTTAAAAAAAATAAAAAATAATTACTCTTCTCATCCCAGTAAATGATGAAAAAAATATTATTAAATGGTTTTTTAAAATATTAATTATCTTTCAAATAATAATAATAATTTGAAATAAAACTATAATTTAGTTGATTTTTTATGATTTTTTAAACTTTAACGATATGTAACATGAAATAAGTGTTTTTATGCTTATTATAGATTGCTGCCTATTAGCATTTGATAAACATTTAATTTATGTAACTATGCTAGTAAGTATTCATACAAAACAATAAGGCATAATCTTATTTATAGACGAAATGACATTTTTCATGACATTTTGTTTTTGCTAATTTTAACCAAAATCTCGCAGATATTTTTAAAAACTTGAGTTTAAGTTGTTTTATCTATTTAATTAGAGTGCCCAGGGTTTTTCAGTGTGTTGAGTTAATTTATGCATTGAAAAATATATTTTAAGCAACAAAAATTCACACTCTTGCTTGAAATTGTATTGTTGGATTCTGGTGAAAAATGTTATTTTGTTTATAAATTAGATTACGTCAAACAATAATATGAATTTAAACTGAATTTTCACCATCAATCCTTAAGCAAAGATTAGAGACAATTAATTTGATAATAATGTTTGAATTCATTTTTTTACGAAGTCATTTTTCTTAACACTTTGCTTAATCATTTGCATGATAGATATAATTTTTAGATGTATAACTAGTTAAAAAATTTAAACAAATAAACTTAGTCATTCACATAATTTTTTGAACCGAGGCTCATTCTATAGCCCAGTATGAGGGGATGTGTAAGTCTGTCTGTCACTCTATTCCCTTTAAAGTAAAAATAGAAATAAATCAAAGTTGTGTTCTAAGTAGAAAAACAATGTTGATTATAATTAAAAAAATGAGTACGTTGTTAAAAAATAGTTAAAATAAAATATTTTAATGTGGGTTATCAAAAAAATATTTTTATACAAATTAATATTGACATATACTTAAAAATACATTAGTAGTTAAAACCCCAATTCAATTTAGATGTACATGTAAAATATTATAATGTCAATTATGTATATATTATATATCATTTAAAAGAAAGTATGTATATATTATTAAAAAAAAAAAAATTATGAATCAAATTTTTATTTGGTCATATATATTTTAATTTGTATTTAAAAATATAATTTAAACAATGAGAAATAATATTGTATTTTGCACTCTAAAGAGATTTACATGTGAAAAAATTTTGACATTAAATCTGTACTTTCAGATAAAACTATATTTATTTAATAAACTTAATTAATAAAAATCATTAATATTGTTACAAATTTATTCATTTATTAATATATTAGGTATTATGTTCATCGAAACATATCATTCCCATTTACATTTTCCACAAAATAAGTATTCCTCTTAGTAACCACACGTTTTTTAAAACCGAGTTGTCTTCAGTGCGACTTTTTGGAAGCTTTTCCGGGGAGTTTTTCCAGTCTAATTTCTCTAATATCCCACAGGAATTTATTGAAATCACAATTTTTATGGGTAACCCCGCACAATCTAAGTGCCTAGGGGTTTTTGAGGATGATGAATCCATATATACAATAAATAAATAAAACAATTAAATAACACAAATCAAGATTTCAACTCAAATTTTTTGGTTACATTCTCGCAACAGAAAGTCCAAAAAGTCTCACTAAAGACAACTCCTTTTAAAATCAGTTCAAATCAGGGAAATGTATCATGATAAAATAATGAGTGTCCATATTTGACTTACGATTTCTAAAAATTACTCACTCACTCACACAATTTTATATCACACACTTATCAAATAAAATAATTTTATTAATCTCTATTAACTATTTTTATTTTCAAAATATTGGGTGTAATATTTATTTTTTTCAAAATTTTAATAAATTTCACAAAATCTATTTTTAAAAAGTCGAAATTACGTAAAATTCAATATTTTTTACCAAAATAAAAAACAAATTTAATAATTAATTATTTTGTTTTTCCCCTTGGAAAAATCATAATTTTTATCATATTAAGGAAAATTACATGTTGTGGATGTTGTTCACATATGCAGTATATGAGGTTGAGTGCCTATCAATTTAGAGGTAAAACAAAAAATATAATTAGTTCTCCAAGCAGGGAGGCTCTGCCATCAGTAGAGATCATATAATGTTATAAAAAAAGTACTCTGCTCAGAGAGTATGTCTATCTATAGATACAACTGGTAAAAATATAAACATGATAATATTAACATATAACAAAAAAGCACAGGATCCTATTGAGGCTATATTATATGGTCCATGTATGGGCGATGATAGTACTGGTAGTTTCCTTCCTCCCTCATCTCTTGGATCATCCATGTGTTACGTGGCCTGACTGCTGCCTCCTTGGATAGAATATCGACAGTTGTGTTGTGTTCCCTGTATATATGATGACAAACAAAGTCATCAAATAAAGAGATAAGTCTATGCGCCTCATCCAGGATAGGCCTTAGTGTGTATGCATGACAAATTGATGATCTAATAATCCAATTGCAAACTATTTTTGAGTCCCCAAATAGTTGTAGCTTGCTGAAATATTTTTCTAATGAAAACTGAATGAGATACTTGGTAGTCAAGAGATCTGCATAATTGTTTGTGCCCCCTCCAAGCCCCATTTGAATTTGGAAATGACGAAAGTCTAACATATGTAGTATGGCACCACCCCCACACACTAATTCTTAAGCAGATCCATCAAAGAAAGCCCATAGCTGGGTGTGGTCAATGGTTTCTGGGACAATATGCCTGGGAGGAGGGTTATCATCATCATCAGGAATGTTTTTATAATTTTCCTGAAGTCGAGCCAAGATGGTGGGCCAATGAGGAGTTGTATCCTTAAAAATGAGACGGTTTTGAGTGATCCAGATTTCCCAGCAAATGACGAGAGGAAGTTTCCTAGCCTTTGTTGAGGCTGCATATGACCACCATGTGGTCCAAGCATCTCTAACAGTCTGTCCCCACGATGTGCATTGGGTAGGGATGTTTGGGAGAACAGATACCCAGAGATCTATGGTGATAGGGCAGGTGAGGAAAAGGTAGTCCACTGATTCTGTTTTGTCTTTGCATAAGTTACACCAAAAAGGTTTGTGCATTCCTCTCTTAATCATATTGTCACCTGTGGGGGGTCTTGTTTTTCAAAATTGACCACATAAATACTCTGGTTCTTGGGGGAGCTTTGAGTTTCCACATGCCTTTCCACCATATATCTATACATTGTGGTCTATGGTTGCTAGATAAACAGAGGTAACCCTCTTTGGGAGAGTACCACCCATTTTTTGCATGTGCCCATATTATTTCATCCTCCCCCTCAATAATTCTAATGTGAGATTCTGATAATGCCACTATGTATTCTATCCACTGTTGATGCCACTGTTGTGGAATATGCAATCTGCCAGCATATTTCTAGGTTTGATGAAGAAAATTGGATCGCTTCATGTTAGCAATGTGGTGGATGTGAGTAATGCCCAAGTTGGGAAGGTGGAGCTTAAGTTCATTAGGGAGAAAATGGGCATTACCATACCCAATCCATGGGTCCAGTCTGATGTGAACAGATGCACCATCTTGAATTCTCCATGTGAGTCCATATTGGATGAGAGGCAATGAATTCAGCACTACATTCTAGATGATTGAGATTTCGGTTTTATTCCAACTTGTTTGTCTGAGCTAATTCATCAGGTTAAGGGGTGCAATATACTTGTAAGTAGTCACCTTCATCCAAAGGCTATTAGTCAAGATCAGCTGCCATCCTAGCTTGGCCACTAGAGTAGCTAAGAAGTCATCTAGTTTTTTAATTCCTCGGCCTCCCCATTTCTTTGGGAGAGTAAGAAGATCCAATTTTTCCCATGCAAAGGTCCTCCCAAATGATTTCCTTTCCATAGGAACCTACATCAGATATTTTGAATTCTATTGAGGATTCCTCTAGGTATCCCGGCTAGGGACATCCAATACATCAGGGTGGCTTCAAGAACTACTTTGATAAGGACTAGTCTTCCAGCACTAGATAGATACTTATGGTACTAGATATTGAGTATTCTTTCTAGCTTGGATATTAGCCATGTTCAGTCAGCTATTTTGTAGCCATGGGGCTTTAGCCTATAACCTAGATACCTTAGTCCATCCTCCAACTGAAGTAGGGCAAAAGGGAAATGGTGGAGAGAAAACTGGACCTCATGAAGGGTGCAATCATAAGCAACGATGGTGGATTTAGACTTGTTTATGACCATACCATTTATAGATTGGAAGAGGGAGATGGTGTTTTGAAGGATAGTTAGGTCCCTAATGCAACCATTTAGGAATATCAACACATCATCAATAAAGAGTAAATGAGTAATTATGCAACTATTAGTAATCCTGATACCCATGAGTCTGGCCCTCAGATGCATATATTTAATAAGTCTACTGAGTCCCTCCATGATCAACAAAAAGAGAAAAGGAGATAGGGGGCACCCTTACCTGAGGCCTCTTTTAGAGTGAAAGAAAGGAGAAGCCAATCCATTAACAAAAACACTAAAGGATATGTTTGTGATGCAGCACATGATCCATTTTATAAACTCATATGGGAAAACAAGATGAATTAGGAGCATTTGGAGCTATAGCTAGCTTACCTGATCAAAAGCCTTTGAGAGGTCAGCCTTGATGATCATACCTTTGATATTCTTTGTCTAGATAGAGTGCATAACTTCATGTGTAGTACCAAATGCTTCATGAATCTGATGGTCCTCGAGAAACTAAAATTGTTTTGAGGATATGTGGGTGGATAGAATGGGGCGGAGTCGGTTTTCTATGATTTTACAAATGCAGTTGCATAGGGAGATGGGGTAGAAGTGATCGAAAGAGGTCAGATTATTTGATTTGGGAATGAGGGAGATAAAGGTGGTATTGATGACCCCATGTATATGACTCGTGGTCCTGCAATCTTCAATGACCTTGAGTAGGTCGTCTCCAAGAATTTCAAAGAAGGTTGTATAAAACTCCACCGACTAGCCATCCATACTAGGACCCTTGTCTTGCTTAAACCATTTCAGAGTGGCCTCAAGTTCCCCTAAAGTGACTTCTTTATTCAACTCCATAACATTCTCTTGATCTACAAACCTAGGGAAGAGTTATGCCACTGTGATGACCTCAGCAAGGGTGAAGCTGGTGGGAGATTGATAGATCTGCTTGAAGTGAGATGATGCTAGTGAGGCTAGTTGTTGGAATGTATGCACTTCCTCCCCCTGCTCATTTGTCAGTTGCCAAATGGTATTGATTGCCTTGGGACCATTGGAAAATTTGTGAAAAAGTTTGGTGTTGTCATCTCCCTCCATTAGCCAAATTGCTATGCTTCTTAGTCTCTAAGTTTCTTCTTTATCTTTAAGTATTTTCCCCCTTTTCAATATTAACTCAGCGAGATTCTCCTTTTGATCTCTGGATATGAAAACCCCTCCTTTCTCGTCCTCCAAAGCAACAATTTCTAATTCGATTTTTCTAAGGGTTTGTACTTCATGTTCTCTCTTACTATGTGCCTAAATTTTTTATAGTCTTTTTACCTCTTTCAAGTTGCTAACAAAACCTTCTGTTATGTTCCCTCCAGCATTAGGGGGTTGGGCCTTCCAGAAGTCTGACACCATTCAAGTATAGGAGGCATCGTTCAACTAGGTGGTGTTGAACTTGAAAGGGGCTCTAGGTTTGCATGTTCCTCCCCTTATGTCAAGAAAAATTGGTAGGTGGTCAAATAGACCACCTGAACCAACCCATTGTATGAAAATGAGGCCTAACTCCTATAATCATTCCTTGATGAGGAAACGATGAAGCCTTCTCGTAAGACTGTCCTCTCCAATCCTTTTGTTTCTCCATGTAGGTAGAATCTTAGCAGAGAGGATATCAATAAAGCTATGGTTCTCCAATATATGTTCAGGGAAGGAAGAGAGGGGATCAACCTAGGCATGATGACCCCAAGACTCCGAGAAACCCATAAAAAAGTTAAGGTCTCCACCAAGGATAATGTTTCATGTTGCAGGATTTTGGAGGTCAAAAGATGTTCCCAAAATATTTCTCGTTGATGACAAGGCCCATATACATTTATTAGCCTAATGTCTACTCCCAGGTCAAATGAGTAGATTTCAGCCCCTAGGTATCCAAAGCTGCCCCAAATGTTACATAGCTTGATAGAGCGAGGGTTGTAGCCCAAGGCTATGCATCCGAAATGACCATTAACATCAAGGGCTTGAAATGACCACCCAGGAAGCATGGATTCGAGGAGGTGAGATATGGCATCAGGGAGTCCCATGGTTTCTTCTAGGAAAACAACATCGATGAGTTCAGACTTAAGTAGTCTTCGCAGGGCTAGTTTTTTCTTAGGGCTAGCCATCCCTCAGAAATTGAATGAGAGAATCTTCATGGGGCGATGAGTCGAGGGTATTCTGTGCTCTAAGTACCCAGCCTATAGTAAGTTGATGCCCTACTACAATCTCCTCCCCTACCTGCTACTTGGCTTTGGAGAGGGAGGATGGTCCACCTTTGGGATGCTTCGTAGGGATGGGGGTAGATACTAGGCCAATGCCTATGGAGTTTGGGGCCTGTGATATTGAAAGGGAACAAAGCTGGTATTTGTGGGGAAGAGTTCCAAGTTCAGAGTTGGAGGATGCATATGGATAAGCCTTCGAGAAGGATGGGGGGGTATAGGAGAATGTTGGATGAGGGTGTTGCAGAGGGCAAGCAAGGGTAATCGAGGGGATGATAAAAAACTAGAGCTCTGTTGAGACCCCACATGTTACCGGGAATAGTGTCCACTCAGAGCTTCTATTCCCACTAAGACTAGTAGCTATCTTAGAAACAAACAAGTAAAGACTACTTTCGCTTTCCTTTATGAAAAATAGATAAGAGGGGAACAAAGGACACCAACCTTGGTCTTGCGCTTGGTTCCTTGTCTGGTTCCTCTCCTTCCTGATAGATGTTTGCCACTTATTCTTCGTCTACCCAACTTTAAAGAGCACCTATGGAATCAAAGCAGCATAATACTATTGAAGAACAGAGATCTATAGTCATAAACAACATAGGACTAGATATATATTGACCACACAAATGCATATACAACCAAACATACAAGAATGTGGAGGAAAACTTGAATAGCTTTATTAATATCAATAATAGAAAGAGGATTACAACCAATTGTTCTGATCCAGCATCATCCTCCAGCAAGAAAGCCCTTCTTCACCTCAAGTAAAGCTTAGATCACCTAACACTATGAAGTTACACCAGGAAACCAACAACACTTCTCTACAAGATATAAGATTCCAGCCCCTGGATCTATATGATGAGGGATCCATATATATATGATTGTAGGGGGTGAGTCAGCTTCTGGGTTTTGATTAGTGTCCTCTCTCTAATAGTTCTTGATTCCACTTGGAGATTGATGATCTCTTACTCATCCCTAGGAGAAATCAAAGAGGCAAGTGTCAGAGGAGAAGTTTCTCAAAGATTCTATGATCCTCCACCTCGTAAAATGTCTCTGCCATTTTTCCATTCTTTTCCATCGCACCCTACAGAGGGGATATCCAGTATGCATCGCACCTTTTACATTGGGAAGGTAGTATGCATCGCACCCTCTACACTGGGCATTCTGTATTGTCTAGTTTTGACCAGTTCTGAGCGGTTTTCTGTGGAGAACTTCTGGGAGATGATGTAATCAGCTAACCTTGTCCTTTTAGGTAGTGAAGCAACACTTTTAGGGACTTAGGATCCCTTAGCTTATGGACATTTATGATTGGGGTTGCAGTGCCCAAAAATGTCTGTAACAGTTGCCCCCTAAAGCATGAGGTCGTTAATCTTTTGATGTCGGGTGAAATGCTTTATCATGATGATCCGAAGTTTTTTCGAGTTGGGAGGTGACCTGTAATAAGATACAATACAATAAATTATCTTCATAATACTTTTCATGATCTAGCCGAGGTGGGCATTCCCATGCTTAGCTTTATAAATTCATTTTCATGTACATAGGACAAACAATTGTCTGTGTAGTAGACTGATGATTCAGACGGAGTCATCATCGTTTGATTTGGATGATCATATGTTCGGAAATGATGTACATTTGATGTCTTTATATTCCTGAATATATCGCAGCCCGAATGGATGAAACTAGATTCGGGGTCTTCAAAACTCATTCAATCTTCACTCGGAGTACAAGTCGATCCATGTGAAAGATGTTTTGGAGTCCAACATGGAAAGACATCGCCTGATTACCAGCCAATGACGTAAGTTGTTAATAGGCGCGAGAGGAATCACCAATAATGACAATGATCCTCAAGGTACTACAGTACAATTCGTGTGGTGTGAAAAAGGGACTTGGAATGAAACACCACGCAAAATATCTCGGTCAAAGGCCATTGATGTAAACCTATCGCCGAAAGTGAGAAACTTGCCATTGAGGCATGTAAGCTTCAAAGTACTGAAAGGGGTTGTTCCTAAGTCGACTTCTTGGATAATGAGTTGATGTCGACAAGAAGTGACCCATCGTAGGAGGGCCTTAATGAATCCCACATCTACGACACGGAATGGAGCAAATGATTTTGGAGGTGAAAAAGATCTGATGATACAGGGTTCAGGATGGCGGTCATGAAATAATGGAGTGTGAATGTATTGCAGCAGATGAGACACAGGTGAATTCTCTGAGCGACTTCTCTTGAACATACTAGCGACACTGATGATGGATTGGTAGCGTTAACCCCAAAGATGGATGGTGTGACGTACCAATGGTAATATGACCGGTGAACAGAACAACCCAACCCGACTCGGACGGAGTGAAAGTGTCATGTTCAAGAGCGACTTGCTACCAATAAAGTTTTTCAAGTTTTCTTCCCACTTTTCCCCAGTCATTGCTGACCAGTACCTCTTTATTTTTTTCAAGCTTGAGGAGGATAACATATGCTTGTTCTATAATCCTCCCTTCGGGCGAACCCGTCACTATGTTTTAACGAGCCTAGCGACAGTGAAACTCGTTCTAGTCCATTTGGACAAGTTTGTCGCTATTGGTTTTAATGAGTTTAACGACAATGATAACTAGGTCCTTTTTCATTTTTAGAGAGTCTGAAAAAAGACGGAAAGGAAACTCCAATGATTCTTTTTTGTCATATAATCCCTTAAGTCCGAAAAAGCGTAAAATAATACGAAAGGGATGAATTTTCGATAGTTTTAACGAGCCGAATAAGACAAGCGCTCGATCTTTTTGTGTAATAATCCCTCAGGTCCAAAAAGATTAAAATCTAGAGGAGGGATAACACTTTTGATGAATTTAACGAGCCGGAGAGGTCAATCGCTCGGCAATCTTTTCATGTTTTACGAGTCAGGTGAAAAGAGCTTAAAGGAGACTTGCTTTTGAGGAACGAGTGATGATTTCGGGTAGCAGTTGATTCCAGGTAAGGTTTGGAATTTTCCAATCACGGCAGTGTCACAAGGATGGCCAACAGAATCACTCTTCGCAGATGTTCCTCAAAAGGGGTAAACAATCAAATGGAGGCATATGATCAGCTAAAACAAAGTGGAGGTGATGATGAGAACATGACCAAGGCTCAAAAGCTGATGATAATGCATTCACAACAATTATTTACCGGGGATCGGTTCATTTTTTAATGAGCTTAAACTCTGGGGGAAACATTTGCTCATTGCTTATGTTTAATTTTTAACGAGCTTGAACTCCGTGAAAAAACTTCTCGTGGCGGGTTTATTTTTTAACAAGCTTGAACCCTACGGTAACACTGCTCGTGATAAGTTTGCATGCCCCCCAAGCTTCATTGCATTCAACGCAGTGGTTCGAATGAAGGTTTACCTTTGAGATCTTTGAAAGACTCGATTTGGAAAGGGAGTTGTTTCATTTTTTAATGAGGTTGACACAGTAAAAGAACTATCCTCATGGTGACCTTTGATCACAACTCATAAGGGGTCATGAAGGAAAGATCTGGTTCCAATGCCCCTAGTACATAATGTACAACATCACTGAATTGATCGTCAGATGATGTAGCTATGGTAGGGCTTGGAGGCAATACCTTGCAATGATCCACACTATCAAAATGTTCTGATTTCTTCTTCATCTTTGTTGATGTAGAAGATCTCATGTGATAGGTTACCACTGTGGCCACTTCTGCCAGCTTACTCGAAGGCGGAAGGGAAAAAGTCCCCATTAAGGAAGGGTCTTTTAGGAGACCTACTCCGATATTTTGAAGCGATTGAGAGCTTCCATGGATCAATGTAATGCTTCCCATAACATGTGAACTATTGGGTAGGAATGTTTGTTGGTCGATGATTGTAATTCCTCCTTGAAAAGGAAATGCAATCTTTCTGAAGTATGTCAACACAACAACAGCCATAGCATATATCCAGGGCCTTCCTAGTAGGATGTTGTAATCGAGGTTTCCATTGATAACTTCAACATCAATTTCTATTGTTTTTCCCCCCAGTTCGACTTGCAAGTTACTTAATATCCCATATGGGGTCTATGTTCGTCCATCAAATGCTTTTAATGTGGTCAACGACCGCAACAAGGTTGGAGACCCTAAAGTTTTCTAGTAACTCATCGACATAATACATGTGGATGCCCCCCATCAATAATTGTTTTATGAACAGTTTTGTTGAGGGCTTTCACTTGAATAAGGAAAGCTAATTGAGTTGGTAACTGAGGGTCATATCCTTTGTGGTTAAAGGAAACAAGATTGGAATCCGTTGGGTCAATCCCACCTATTGCTGATAATAAAGCCTACTTTTGGGATGGGCTATTTTGCAGTACCTCAAGTGTCGACATCACAGAGGACGATTGGGCTAGATCCTCCACTATATTATAGTGTTGTGCTACTATGACACGAGGATTAAACGTCGATTTGTGTACTACTCCCTTTGGCGGTTTTATCGTTAATTCAGAATGATGGGTGGTACAACTTCGGTCGAAGTTGTTGTCGAACTACTAGGTTGATCATTATCCTTGTTGTTCGACATCTGTGGATTCTAGTAATCTTTATTCCTTGTCGATATGAAAGCATCATTCAGCTACTTTGAAACTGACAACATTAGCACTTGGGACGGGGAAGCATTATCACTAGCAACCAGATTTGTTCCTAGATTCGGAAACGGATCAGTCAATACTACCGAGGTTTTTGAACTCTTTAAGAATTTTCTAAGCTTATCTTTATATGGACAATCTCTCATCCGATGATCCTCATCGCATATCTGACACCCTGAAGGGGGTTTCCTTTGCCCAGAAGGGTTTGCAGAAGATTTTTTAGGAGACGAATCATCCTTCTTTTTCTTTTTACTTTTCCCTTTCTTCTTGCCTCCTGGTTGCTTGGTTTATTTGCCTTTGTCAGTTGACATGGCATTTACTTCCGAGGTGAGAAGTTTCTCATTTGCATTTTGACTTGAAACCGTACGGGCCTTTTTTGATGTAGCCTTTAAGGTTTTCGTGCTAGTCGTACCTATCACGCCATTGCCGGCATGAGAGTCTTTGTTTGATTTAGGATGGGGAGGAACAGAATATTCTGGTCTAGGAGCATCAGGGATTTTATCGTAGAGTGTGCCAGACTGAGTATATATCAAGTCTAGATATTGTGCACGAGCAATAACTTGCTCTTTAGTGACGACTCCTCCCTTTGCAACATCTTCTGTAATAGAAGGTAACAATGACTTAATAAACCATTCAGCTAACAGCTGATCAGGAACATATGTTTTTACCATTCTACGATGACGTCGCCACTCCTAAATATGATCGGATATGTGAGTTTCTGTCATTTGCTTGAAATTGGTAAGAAGCTCTATTCCCATTTCGTACCTTATGGGTAACTGAAAATGGGTTAAAAAGGTTGTGGCTAGGGTACTGAAGTTATCAAATGAAGCTCTAGGCAATTTGATATACCATTTTGCTGCCGGACCAGTTAATGTTCGCTAAAAAAGGCAAAGCTTGATCGAATCATCATTGAGAGTGTTTGATGAACACCACAGATGAAAGGTCATCACATGATTCGACGGGTCTTCACCCGAATTTCCTTTAAATTTAGGAATATCTGACAAACGTTTATGAGGAATCGCCGGCCACCAAAGGGCATAAGCAATTGGATCATTCATCAGCTGGTTTAGATCTGGTAACTCTAAAGTTGCCACAAAGGGCAACTGTTGATTCAGGCTTGGCGAAGCATACCTAGGATAAGATGGAATTGCCTGAGCGGTTGGTCTTTGCATACCAGCATAATGCATTTGATGTTGGTAACTTTGGTAAGGTTGATGGGCATGACCATTATGATATGGTTGATATTGACTATTTTGATTATATGGTAGCCCATTACTTGCAAAGACTTGTTGCTCATATCCTTGGTAAGCTTGTTGGAATTGCGGTTGTTGGTATTGCACCAGCCATGGTTGTGAAGCCATGAGCTGTTGTCCACTACTGACTATTTGTCCAAGATGGGGGGTGATGGTCCCCGTTTGAACCTGTGTCATTCCACTAGTCAGTGATTGCGGTTGCATCGTAGGGACAAGAGGTTGTTGCATTACGACCTGAGAAACCTGAGGTTGGCATACAACTGGAAATGCTTGTTCTTGCGACACTACCACAATAGCTGGTGTGGTGGGGATATTTTTCATAGGTAAAATTTGTTGCATTGAGTATACAACTCTTGGTTGTTGAGGCAAGATTGGAACCCAACCACTAGATGTAATTCCAGCATAACCTAAATTCTGTTGTGAACTCCCGCATGCTTGTCCTTCCGAAGAAGACAATGAAAGGGTATACGGCCCTCCATACGGCAGTAATCCAGTGCCCAAAGGAATCATTTGCCTTAGGGGACTAGATTGCCCAAATTGACCCTGTGAAGGATCAATTTGTCGAGACTCAACATAAGAGATTCCAGATATGATTCCGGAAAAACAAACGAGAACAATCCATACTGTCGAAACAACCCCTGGATGGACTCCATCCAGCAATTGAGAGCTAGTCGGGAAAGATGCCATGCCGACGAACATTGTCGGAGTAGCAACAGGAATTTCTGTCGCTGTTGTGTTGGATGACATAGTCTTGGATGTCAACGGTTGTTCAAACATATTACACCAATCCAAAAGATTCCTTAGCGATTCTTTAGGAACTTCTGATGGTAGGAGAATAACTTTTGATGAAGAAGGATATAGGGTGATCTCAACTCCAAATTGCGTTGGAGTGTTAGATGGAGGATCTTCCACAATCTCTTCTATGGCAATCAATCCAGGAGGAAGAGGTAGACCGTTAGGTCCATAAAATATTTCTGGTGCTGAAGAAGATATAAGTTCTGCAACAACAGATGTTTGGGGAGTAACACCTTCCCAATCAGCTGTAGATGGAGCCGGTTCAGGAATAGGAGTGTTTACCGTCACACTAGGATCAGTTGTAATGTCCTTTTGTTGCTGTGGAATTTCTTCTATAGAGGCAGGGATACCAGAAATGTTTGAAGTAGCCGGAGTCTCTGAGGATGTCGGAGTACTTGCTCCAACTAACCTAGGGGACTTTGATCTGGTCAAACGCGTTCGCTTTGTCCAAAATAGTTTTGTTTCCGAAGTCAATGATGGTTGACTCGTAAGTCTCCGTGAACTACAGGGTTTTGATTGAATTTCTTCCATGATTGCGGATTACTTGATCAACTCAAAATAAAAAGGGGAAAATGATTCCAAATTAAATGAATTTTAGACACTTTGACACAACTTGTTTTTTCAATTTTTAAGAGTCGAGAAAAAACAAAAGATGACTCTATTCACCTTCGATTTTTAATGAGATCGAAGTGACAAGTGCTCAGATGGACCTTTTCCTTTAAGGAGTCTAAAAAGGAATGAAAGAGACTACTCTAGAAATCTAGGCAGAGGGATTACCAAACCAATCGTAAAACTACAGAATACTTTTTACGGTACGGCAGTCATGGCTTCCTAAGGATAAATAATATAGCCTATTGTGGTCTCCCAATATATACTCGACGGTATGTGGGAGCACAAGTCCGTACTGGCACTTGTCGTCTCAAAGAGGAGGAATCACCCAACCAACAATGAAAGCGACAGTTACTAGGCTTTACGACACCGGAATACGTCTCTAGCCTAGACTTCTAGATGTTGTGCGTTAGGTTCCAAAGCGTTTTTAGCTTCATTAAATTTATTTTATAGTTTATCTTGTTTAAAAATTTGCCTTTCAAGTTCATCGCATGATGTATGTATACAATTCCTAAAATGCAGTCTAAGATGATAAACAATCGTTTAATCTTCTTTTGCAAAGAAAATCCTAGCTACTAAGGAAAGAGAACTGAGGGTCTTTCAACAAAGAGCACAGAGCACACACTAAATGCACTGTCCTAAATCAAATCAAGCAGTCTAAATGCAAATTCACATGCATGTATTTGTTTTCAGCCTTCTTAATGTATGAATGACAAGAAGAACGCTAAGTGAAAATCCGAATTATTTTCCAAAGCGACAATACTAACAAATTTCTTTTCAAAATGAAGTGAAGATAACAACGACACTTTGCGATTTCGAAATGAAAACTGTTTTCGACACTTGAAAAACTACTAATTCAAATCACATACAAGAGTAACAGTACAATCAACTATCAAAAACAATGGGATTCTCTTCTATGACTGAAAATGACACTTGCGACACTTTCAGATTAAGAAATGACAGTCTGATTACACTACTTCTTTGTAAAACAGAACTGAAAATGGCGCACAATACATAAAAACACTTACAATTCTTTGCACGATGGAGGCGGAATGATGGAAGAGAAGAGGGTTTCCACATAGATATACTGACCACAGACAACAAAACTCCTGAATAGAACTGAAAAGAGTGAAGAAAAACCAAAGTCTGAAGTTAAAATTAACCTTCCCTGACCATCGCACCTGTCACACAGGGAATCCAGTATGCATCTCACCTACTGCACACGGGAGGTGCGACGCATACAAACTGCCTTGAAGAGAGGGTGCAATGGTACCAGTGCGAGAATTTTATCCAATATTTGATCACAATTTGTAGTTCAGTTCAGGGATTTAGGCCGGGTAAGTGATGTTCAGTAAATATAAATCATAGGGGTTAATCTAAGGAGGTTACTAGAGCCACCACTAGGGCAATTAGAGTGTTTGCAGATCAATTGTTTAATTTATAAACAAAACCTGGAGATAGACTGAAGCAACATTGATCTACTTTGCACTTGCATAGCAAATGCAGTTCGAAGGCTAGCTGGCTTGACTTCAGGCTCTGTCTATAAGTTTGTAAAACAAACAAAAATAGACCAACAAATAATCTATTCACTCCCCAGCAGAGTCACCATTTTGTTACCCGTAATAGTGTCCACTATGAGATGCTATTCCCACTAAGACTGGTAGCTATCTTAGAAACAAACAAGTAAAGACTACTTTTGCTTTCCTTTATGAAAAATAGATAAGAGGGGAACAAAGAACACCAACCTTAGTCTTGCGCTTGATTCCTTGTTTGGTTCCTCTCCTTCCTGATAGATGTTTGCCGCTTCTTCTTCATCTACACAGCTTCAAAAAGCACCTATGGAATCAAAGCAGCATAATACTATCGAAGAACAGAGATCTATAGTCATAAACAACATAGGACCAGATATATATTGACCACGCAAATGCATATACAACCAAACATACAAGAATGTGGAGGAAAACTTGAATAGCTTTATTAATATCAAGAATAGCAAGAGGATTACAACCAATTGTTCTGATTTAGCATCATCCTCCAGCAAGAAATCCCTTCTTCACCTCAAGTAAAGCTTAGATCACCCAACACTATGAAGTTACACTAGGAAACCAACAGCACTTCTCTACAAGATACAAGATTCCAGCCCTTAGATCTCTATGATGAGGGATCCATATATAGATGATTGTAGAGGGGTGAGTCGGCTTTTGGGGTTTTGATTATTGTCCTCTCTCTGATAGTTCTTGATTCCACTTGGAGATTGATGATCTCTTACTCATCCTTGGGCAAAATTAGAGAGGCAAGTGTCAGAGGAGAAGTTTCTCAAAGATTCTATGATCCTCCACCTTGCAAACTGTCTCTGCCATTTGTCCATTCTCGCCCATTGCACCCTACAGAGGGGCTATCCAGTATGCATCGTACCTTTTACACTAGGAAGGTAGTATGCATCACACCCTCTGCACTGGGCATTCTGTATGGTCTAGTTTTGACCAGTTCTGAGCAGTTTTCTGTGGAGAACTTCTGGGAGATGATGTAATCAGCTGACCTTGTTCCTTTAGGTAGTGAAGAAACACTTTTAGGGACTTAGGAGCCCTTAGTTTATGGACATTTATGATTGGGGTTGCAGTGCCCAAAAATGTGTATAACACCATAGAGACATCCATGAAATCTGATAAATGCGAGTATTGTACATAGCAGGGTTCAGAAGAGGACATACCCGAAGGTAGCGCAACTTCAGTAGCCACCCTTGACCTAGTCAGAGGAGGAGAGGGTGGCCGATATGATGTTTTCCCACTCTTCTTTGGGGTCTCCAAGGCTGGGGAATACTCTGCTTCTTCAGGGGCTATGTGCTCTGCTGCTTCATGCGAAGGGTTGTGCCTTGCTGTTGCCTGAGGATTTTTTGTAGGAATTGTCTGCCCCTTGTTCCCATTCCTTGCTTTCCCAATTAGAGGGTAGTCCTTGTAGAGATGATCCACTTTGTGGCAGCGCCTGCACCTAAATGATACCCCCTCATAATCCAAGATCTGAGTTCATGTGAAATTCTTCCAATGCAGAGTAACTTGCTCCTGTAGACCTTCTCGGATGTCCATATGAACTAAGATCCTCGTGTAAGCCATGATTCCTATGTAGAGGTATGACTACTAAAATTCCAGGTAGATTCAGAGTGAGTTCCCAATGTGTCTAAATATGTCCTCAAACTAGAATTGTAGTGGTACGAACACGGAAGTGAACCCATAGAGGCCCAGCCCCAAACTATTCCTTCTCTGGATCAAATCCGGGTCTCCATCTCCTTAGCAGTACACGAGCTTGCTCTATATGTCAAAATGATGACAAGACCTAGATCATATGCTTGGCCTGAGAGAATTGCAGAGAAAACAAGCTGCGGACGAAGGTTTGTACAAAAGGTAACTCAGCCAGGTGTTGTCCCCAAATTTCTGCCACCCATTGTTTTAAATGTGTTGCCGTGTAGTTCCTTCCTTGGACTCTGCCCACCAGGACTCATTCAACAGTGTCCATGGATTCTCCCCATTGAATTTCTTCCTCCAAGCTGATGATGATGTCCTAAGATCTTGATTTTATGCACTTCTGTCATTTCCCAAGCTTATGTCCCACGTTTGTGCCACACTCCTGAATTCCACTGTGGGTAGGGTAAGTAGGGCTAGGGTTTGAGGGGTTCAGACCAGGGCTAGAGGGGAAGGTGTCTGATAGGGGGGACATTTGTGAAACTGCATAATAGGGGAAATGAAAGCAAAGCCAAGGGGGTAGACCTTGAGAGGAAATAAGTGGGTCACCGAGGGATGCAGTGGAAGGGTAGTGGAATCTGGTGGGTGGCTAAAGAGGAGGGCCACCAGAAGATCAGGCAGCAAGATCAAGACCAATGAAATGAGCCACAAATTTCAAGGGAGTTAGTGACAGAGGAGGCATAGTGAATGGTGTCCAGGAAGGAGGAACACCAGGTAGAGTGATAACTGAGCAAGAGGGCCCCGTAATCACAGGTAGAGGAGCGATGACCTCTGTCAAGTATCTTCTGAATGGAAAGAAAATCTCTGAGCTTGCATGAGGGGTAGTCCATATGGAGGCATCTTCGAGAGGGTCCTCCGAATAATCCATGAAATTCGGGTCCATGACTTCTCTGGGAGTTTAATGCCAACTGACGCCATAATCTGGGCTAACCATTGTTGTTGGAGACCAACTGCTGTAAAGGAGATAGGTGAGAGCACGACACAATCACGAAGAATATGCCCTATGTAGAATGCAAGGAACAAGGTAGCTAGTAATGGAGTTCAAGTGACGGCACCAGGTGGGGGCAATGCTAGTCTAGGCCGGGTAGAGGGTAGCACCAGAAACCTGCAGTAAACCAAACCCTAGCTATGTTGGGGTTGGGTCGTGACCTTTGCCTCATCATCATAAGCGCTCAGTAGTCAAATGCCAACCCAATAGTTTGGATAGTTATGGGAAACTTCACATTCTCATGTCATTCAATTTGCAAGTGTATATTTTTAATTTCCACATTCATATCTTTGAAACAATATTTAACAATTAATTAATTATTTTTATATAAAATAGTATTTTGTATAATATTTAATATTTATTATGAAAAACATATTGATATTATTAATATTTTCAATATCCATAATATCATTTACGAAAATTTTTACTATAACTATTCACCCGAATTCGGTAACAAGAAGAAAATTGCTAATAACAGGCGGTAGTAAGAGAGCATGGAGGGCGCCGCTGGACCTTACAATGGCCGCACTGTCGAAGGAGTTTTCAAGGATTTCAAGGGCCGTCGAGCTGGATTGTCCAAAGCCCTCACCACTGATGTGGAGGAATCTTACCAGCAATGCGATCCAGTACTTACCCTATCGGGAATGGAACTTCGAGAAAGACGACTGATGGAGGACCACAGTCTGGCTGCGATTTCTCCCTTCAGCACTTTCAGCAGTGCTTTCGATGGCCATGACGAACCGGAGGAATCTTTATGAAAATATTGTCCATTGTCCGGATCTCAACGAAGCCCTTCCTGATTCGGATTCGATCATAGAAAGATTCTCTTGGAACGGAACAAACTGACCATGCTTTCCACCCAAGTGCTAAAGTTCCTATTTCTGATAAGGAAATTGGGACAGAGACACATTTTTATAAAAATATATGTGGATAGATCGAGAAAGTATTACATGGCGAATCATGATTCGGATCTCAGGGAGGAATCTTAAAAACATCGTCTGAACGATGCAGTAGTTTACATAATGGGTTTCGTGGATATGGATTATGAATCATTTTCATATCGGATCAATGCCTTGGCTCAACATTATTCTATTTTATTATATACTCTCCAAGTAAATCTCGTTTCCCACGTGATTCCATCAAAAGATGACAAATAATTTGAATCGTCTCATTGTTACAAAATAAGCCTAGGATTTTCTATCGATGCGTCTAACATCTCGTCCCAATATAGCGCGTATGTGGGTAATATTCGCCTCAAACGCATCGAAAGCTTGAGATCCAACAGAACCGTGGTGGAGAATGATCACGCGAGGGTTCCCAAGCCCTGGGCATCGCTGCCCCTGCCTCTGTGTGTGACGGATCTTGCTGCATTGCCAAGCCACAAATCTCAGTTTCATGTAGCCTCTCAGGAAATCATGGCGAGCACAGTAGAAGAAGTCCAGGTTTCGAGCTCCACCCCGGCTGAAGCGGAGCTAGCCTCTGCTAATGCGAATATAGTGGAGCTTTTAGAGTCTGAAGGAGGGTTAAAGAAGTCACTGGCCACCATTCCTGTGAGGAGCGAAGGCGCGCGCGAGGTGTATCAAGAAGTGGCTGCACAAAAGGTATTCTCCTAGAATACTATGACAGCAGGCTTTGCGAAACTCAGAAGTGTGGACTTTTCGCCTGAACTGTTTGACGAAATGCATGAGCGACATGAAACGTCTTGGAATGCCTCGTTTCAGATCCAGATCAAGCTCCTCTCAGGAAAAAATCTGCTACATTGGGTAGGCTCTCAGGATCTCGTGAGGGACCTCATGCATGCGCTGGAACTTAAGCTGGGAATTCCCTTTGCAGCTCAACGACTTCTCCATGAAGGTAAACAACTAGAGGATCTCCACCCCCTTTCCTACTACAGCATTAAAAGAAATGCCTCCATTATCCTTTCCCTTCGATTGAGAGGAGGAGCGGCAGGACAGTCTTCTTCAGCCAAGGCATTCTCATACAAGGATGTTGTCCATACACCGAGGTAGGAAAAGACAGTCCCACCAATTCAGGCTCCCAAACCTTTTCTGGTGGACAAACTTGAGGAGACTCCCTCCATTGAAATAGTGCATCCATCTCTAGATGAGCAAACCCAACAGTGTGCAGAGCATGGCATTATTTGCAGGTTCAATGGGTTGTGGCCACAGACAGCAGATCTCTACCAGTGGATCCACTCTAACTGGACCAACAACTGCAAGGTTTTATTATGCTCAAAGGGCTTTTTCATAACGGTGTTTGCTTTTGACGAGGACTACCACAAAGCTCTAAAAGCAGGGCCTTGGTTTTGGGGCTCAGCAGGTTTATTCCTCACCCCCTGGTTCCCGAACTTTGATCCTTCTTCGGCAATCATCACCAAGCTCCCAATCTGGGTCAGACTTCCTAATCTCCCGGCTCATCTTTGGCACTTTGCAGTATTCCAAGGAATCGGCAATTCTCTAGGCCACTTCCTAGACACAGACATTTCCAGAGGGGCAAAAGGCCTATACACCTTTGCCAGAATATGTGCAGAAATAGACATAAGCAAAGGACTTACGGACAAGATCAATCTTAAAATTGGAGACTTTCATTGGACTCAGCACTTGGATTACGAGAATACAGCTTTCCGCTGCTGCAACTGCCATCTCACAGGGCACCTTCAGAGCTCTTGTCCCTTGAAGCCTGCCCCAAAAAAGAAAGGCAATCCTAAACAGAAATCCAAAAGCTGGAAGCCTCATGACCCTCCCCCCATGGATTATTTTGATCTTAGCTCAGATGAAAAGGAGATAAATGAGGAAGAAATGGAGACCAAGACAGCGTAGGAACCACCCTCGGCTGATCCTGAGGATCTTTCTGTCCAGCCAAGCTCCCAGAAAAGGAATCATGAATCCTCCACCTCGGATTCAGATAAGGAAATCTCTCAATCAACCCAGCTCAGTTTGCAAATCACGCCAGTTCAGCAATGCCCTCCTGAATGGGTCAAAGTTGGTAAAAAGAAAGGGGAAAAACTTCGCGTAGTTGATCCCTCCCATGTTGGGTAGAATCATATGCTTTGTTTTGTTCTCCGTTTCTTCCAGTTTCTTCCTGTTGTGTTCTTCTCTCTTCTCTTCGCTTCTAGGAGCCAACGTGGACTGCACATCCTTTCCGGCTGCCTATGTTCTTGTCTCTCTTGACTCTGCCTGTTTCCAGGCTTGATTGTACTATATTTTTTTTCTTTTATTAATAGATTTAGTCTTTATCCAGAAAAAAAAATATCATTTATGAAAATTGAATTACAAAAATTCAATTTGGGTGAGAAGAGTTCCATTCTTTCCTCCCAACCATCCAAGATAACCCCAATTGATAATAAATTTTTAAAATTTGTTAATACAATACTTGTGGTATTGTAATGAAATATTTAACTTCATTTTCTCATTCAAAAAGATTAGGTTTTCATTTTCTTAATAATTTGGAGGATTATAAATTGTAAATTTAATAATATATTTTTATAATCAAAAGCTAAATTAATAATTAATTAAAAAATTATTAATAATATATTTTTAATAATGAAATAAAAATGAAATAATTATTTAATAAAAATAAAATTTAATAATTATTTTTAAAATTACATTTATAAAAATTATTAAAAATAACAACTTAAATAATCCCCTAATTGGGGTGTTAATTTAGATAGGACGGGGTTTGGGTCATCGTGCCCACCACCCTCGGGAAATCAATTTGTCATTTAATGTTAGAGGTATGTGGCATTTGCCTCGCATCAATGAGCATGCAATTAAAATTTTGACGTGGATCTTTGGCCATGCTATGGAGAATTGGCGGTTTAGCTAGGGAGGAGAATGTGAGAGCCGAGGTTAAATCCTTGGCCTCAAGGAGTATCTTGTCTGAGAGAGGGAAAAAGAGTGTTGTTGTGGTGTGGAAATTCCCAGTGTTTTGCTTGAGGTGTGTGGTGTAGGTAAATTCTCGATGTGGACAAAGACAATTCCTCTAGCCCGAGAGAGAGGGTCTAGCCACAAACAAACAATATATGGAAAACTTCCCTAAGCTAGAATCAAATAAGAGGGTCTACCTCTTAGAATGCTATTTCGCTTGATGACAATCCTACTTCCTTACTCTAGCTACCTTTCATTTCCTTCCTTCGAATACCTGAAACAAGCAAACAAATAACAACAGCAAATGTGATAGCATACAAATTGCATTCAACCTACTTAAAAAGCCAAGGAATATTAAGCCATCAAATGTGAGATAACACTTAATGTAGGAAATCAATCAATAGTTGTATCCATATAAGTTTATAAAGAGATTACAACTAAAGCCTTGACGTTGTTGGTCTCCTCCAATGTATCTGGGTTCCCACACCTCCACTAGCATCTCATGGATAGCCCCAACAATGGAATTTTCAAGGCTTCTTCCCTTTAGTTCCAAACCAAACCAAGCACACTATTCTCCCTCCACAAACATAAACTAGAAGGCTACAAGCCATGATATCTTGTTCATTATTGAAGCTCCAAAAAGACTAAGACCGAAACTAGTTTAGCTTGTAAAAGGAGGGGTTTATATAGCTTGGATGGAGGGGAGATGGTTCCTCTTATCATGGGAGAGGCCTTATCTCTTGGGTTTGTTCCATCCTAATAGGGGAAAGGAGCCCCAACTAACTTCCTTGACTCCATCCAGACCAACCATTTACCATAGTTATGTTACGAAGCTTCTAGACCTCGAAGCTTCAACTCCATATTTAAAAAACTTGCCAAAAGAGGATCGACACAGCTAAGAAAAGGTTCAGTTGTGCCATACGACACTAGTCTTGGTTTTAATCTCTGCAAATTGGTGCGAGGATGGAACTGGTCATTAGTGTCAGTCTTGTAAACTGGGGTAAAAGGAAGCTTTTTAGGAAATGATGCAAAAGGGAATTGTTTTGCTCATGAACACGGACATAATGGGAGTTTCTTCATGATCGGAAAGCATGTAGGGTTCATCATAGAGGTCCTCCAGGATCATCGAATGGGGAGTACAGGGATAGTGACAAAATGTTGTGTAACAGATGCCCCCTAAAGCGTGAAGTTTTAACTATAGTGAGGGGTGAAATGCTTTACAAGTAGATGCGGGGAACCAGAGTCCATGGTCGAAAAACTTGCAAGCAAGCATAGATACATATACATCACTGAAAACTCTGACAAATGATACATGAATCATGTTATGGACGCAGCCATCAAGAGAATGATCATGTAAATGGATCCAAGGGATGGGCGCAACCATCTAGTAAGGAGGATCATATCGAAACCAAGGTATGGTCATAGCCATCCAATAATGAGAAGGATCACATATGACAACTCATGGTATGGTCACAACCATCCATCTGAAAGAGATATGTATATCAACATGATCATGTCACATTTCCTTGCAACCTAGACTCATGTAATTTGAGCCCAGGGTCTTGCCCTCCAACACGACCCGATCAAAGTACACATTCTAACAAGTGAATAGATGTGTTGAAGTTGAACATGCTATAAAGTCGCTTGATTACCAGTCAATGATGCGAACTTTTAACAAGCGCGAGAGAAACCACCAATAATGACAATGGCTCTAAAGGTACCAGTAGCACAATCCATGAAATGTGAATAAAGGAACTGAAGGTGAACACCCATGAAATCACCCAATCAAAATCCAATGAAGTGAACTTGTTTTCGAGTGCAAAGAACTTGCCATTAGGGCATGCAAGCTCTAAGGTATTGGAAGGGTGTCCCTTAGCCAACTTCCTAGGTAATGAGTTGAAGTAAATAGGAAGTGACCATGTCGAAGGAGGGCCATGATGTATACCACATCATCGACATGAGACAAAGGGATGTAATGATTATGGATGATACAGAGGATCAGGAATGAGTGTAACTGTAGAAGGACAATTCTTGAACATATCAGTGACACGACTTCAGAGTTTGGCAGCTTTTAGATCCATAGGATCGGAGGTCATGATGACGTGGGAGAGATCAAATGGAAGAAAATAATGAATGACCCAACCCAGGAAATTCAACAATGAAGCGAGGATATCCCAACCTGACATGAAGCAGAAAGTGTCATGCTCAAGAGTGAGTTGTTGACACAACTGATGGAATTTCCAATTTTCCTCCACCATTTCTAGCAGGTACCCCAATTATTTTTTATCACAAGCTTGAATGGAATAGCATGTGCTTGCATTGTAATTCCATCCTCCAGATGAATCCAACCTAGTAAGATTAATGAGTTCTAGGAAGGAGAAGCTCATGTTTGTCATGGTGACGAATCTGATGTCATTTAAGTTTAACGAGTCCGACAAAGGTGTAACTCAGTATATTTTTCCCATTTAGAGAGTTTGAAAAAGACATGGAAAAGAAAACTCCAAAAGGTCCCTTTTCATATATTTGTGTCTCTCGAGCCTAAAAAGGTAGAAAACGATACTTGAGAGAACTTCTTGACCATTTCACTCAAGGAATACCTTTTTCATAAATAGTTTATCCCAACTTGAAAAAGGTGTAAATGAATACTAGGTAAATGACATTTCATAGCCTTTAACGAGTTCAAAATGACAAGAACTCAGCAATATTTTCATTTTTAAAGAGTTGGAAAAGAGCTCAAAGATGACTCCCTGCTTTTATTAACTTTAACGAGTCTAAAAGGGAAAAAATACTCGGCAATATTTTCATTTTTAACGAGTCAAAAAAGAGCTTAAAGATGACTTGTCCTAGAGGAACGAGTGGTATAAAGGGTAGCAACTGGTTCTGGTATAGTTATATGTTACAGATGTTGTACTTGATGGCAACACCCATGGCATGGCTCTCAATTTGATGAAAATAAAGAAGTGCGCAGGAGAACAGTTCAGGAGGTGCGTACCCGCAGGTACGCCGTGTAGGGACCGCGTCCAGTTACGCAGATTACCCATTCATGAGGTGCGTACCCCAGTGCACACTCTTCAAGGCATTAAAGCACGCACACGTGGGGTTTCTTATGATATTTAGCCGACAGTATTGTATTATCATGGTTTTGGCCCGTGGTAACGTTTTATTTTATTATTATTATTGAGCCCCATGATCCTTGATTTGAGGAAGAACTTGCCTATATAAAGCAAAGGAGATCATTTGGCTTAGTATGCTTTTGGGTTGAATATCTTAAGATCTGATCTATTGGGTTATTATTTCAAAAGGCTTGATCTATATGAAAGTGGAAGTGGAAAGCGAATCTGTAAAGGGTGATCTCCCGAGCGCTTGATCAGATCTAGGCATCCGTCTAACTGTAGCACACTGGTGATCTGCAATTTCAGCCCTAATCTGAGGTACGCAAGTGTTTAACGGTTCCTCTGCGTGGGTACGCAGAGCAAAAGAAGGCGAGCTGCGCAGGTACGTAGAGCAGACGAAGGGTGACTGTGTGGGTACACAGAGCAGAAATAGGAGAACTGCGTGGGTACGCAGAGCAGCAGTGGTTCAGGTGCGTGCCTACTGTAACAGTACGCGGCGCGATAGTTCTTTTGGGTGCGTGCCTACTGTGGCAGTACGCGGCGCAATATTGCATTTGGGTGCATATTGTACGCAGCGTGACAGAAGAAGCAGTGTGTGGGCATGCAATGCAGCAGAAGGAGATCTGCGGGTATATGCAGAGAAGCAAAGGGTGAAGTGCGTACCGACGCAGGCCAAAGAAAGGAAAGTTGCGTATCTGTTTCAGGACTATCTGTTGACTGAATTTTTCTGTTGATAAGGTGTTCTGGGTTCAGTTCTGTTATTTTGATCTGGTTAT
>APFE031328934.1:0-11996 GCA_000404065.3 Pinus taeda
GCAGGTTGCTCCTGAATCAAGCAACCAATCATTTTTCCAAGAAGCAAGTGAAGCATTAAATAAATCTTCATTTACTCCAATATTACATTGTACCACAACATAGTGAGCGGATTCAGATGCTTTACCTTTTTCTATATCATCAATTTTACTTTTTTGTTGGTTTCTTTGCTGCTCAATTTTGTCCCATGGTAACTTGCATGTAGAGGCATCATGTGTTTTATTTCTTTTGCAGCGTATGCAGTGCAAATCTACCTTTTCTCCTTGAGAGTGTCTGCCCCCCCACCTCTGAAATATCTTCCTCTCCCTCTTCGACCACCTCTTCCTCTTGAAGAATCTTGAGCAGGATGCTTTTCTTTATGAGCAAGGCACATAGCCTCTTTAGAAGATTTAGGGGTTGTCTTCTTTCCAAAAGCTTTCTCTCAAAGGTAATGTGTTTAAGATTTCCATTTGCTTGCAATGACTCAAGATAATTAGAGTAAGTAGGATAAAGTGCCTTGAGAAAAGCGATAAGAGGAATATCCAAGTAAATTTTAGTGGCTTGGATATCGTGCATTATAGACTTTACTTCAGATGCAAGAGCAAGAGGATCATTATTTTTCAGTTCAAGAGTGAAGAGTTTAATTATGAGTTGAACAACTTCAAGTGCAGAATGTGAGTCATAGAGTTCTTTCAGCTTTTGTAAGGCTTCGAAAGCAGTTGATAATGGCGTAATATGGCGACTCACCTCTTCACTTACAAATGCTGCAATTAATGCATAGGCTTTTTTGTTCTTGTTTTCCCAAATAGCTAGCTCTTTGTCTAATGTAGGTTGTTCTGATTGTTTGTCTTTGTCTCCAATGCACACACCTTTCCACAACTCATTGAAAATGAGGGTGTGTTTTATCATCTGGGACCACTCAGGATAGTTCTCCTTGCCAGTGAGAACTATTCCCACAATGGATATGAGCAAAACTTTTACTCCTAATGGGAAAAAAAATATAATTCTGATATGACTGGATAGGAAATTCAACTTCGACAGCAAATGTCAAAACCCAAGACTGTACAGCTCATTCAACACTTTATGCCACAGTGCTTTGACCCACGACCTAGTTTTTTTTTTTAACTCTATTCAACGCATGGAATTTAACACATTTTATATGCCAAAAAACTTCAACGCATATATAAGCGTAAACACAAAGGCAGTGGATTTTTGGGTTGTAGAAGTCGTTTTTTCCATGAAAATATTAGGTACTTTCCCAACCAAAAGTCGGAAATATATTTTTGAGCGTATTGAACATAATTTAATCAGTTAGGGAAATGTTTCACTTCAACAACGTGCTTAACTATTTCTCACAGGTGTTTGCTACATTCATGGCAGAAATCCACGCACTTATTTACTTCTCACAATTATTTTCTACATTCATGGCAGCAATCCACGTCAGTCCTACTAAGTACATTCAACGCATGGCATCTAACACATTTTATATGCCAAAAAACTTCAACGTATATACCAGCATTACAATGATAGGAGCGTAAACACAAAGGCAGCGCTTCCAGAATCTTACTACAGTCCGGATTGTCAAATTGCAGGTTTGGTTTCTTGGTCTAGAGATCTCGCTGTGCATTCTCTAAGCATCCAGGGAGCTGCAATGGACAGCATTGCCTCTAAATATCGATCTGCACAAGAGAGTGTTGATTTGGAAGTTCTACTGTGAGCGTAGACGCTTCTGGTGATGGCACGAGCTCAGAGACATTAGGCCTTGGTACAGGAGAAATGCATTACTCTCACGGTCATGGAGGCGATATTCCAACCAGTTCTACAGGATTCCAGAACGACCATAACTTACTGCAATGGATTTGCAAATACACTGAAGTCGTCCCTCTCTCAATGTAGCAGCGTTTCACGCACCATTCACGCAGTAAACTTGATACCATCAATGCAACAGCGTTTCACTTTTCAACAATACATTCTCGCAGTAGTGTTCCTTCACGCAGGTATGGTGCGCAGCACTCCCTCACACTTCAACAGTTACAAGGGAAGGCGAAGCAGTTACTGACAAGGGTATAAAGGAAATTTCATTCCCAGCAGCAAGAAAATAGTGGATAGACTGCGCAGTAGGCACGCAAAGAGGCAATGGACCATGATGATTATGCGCAGAAGACACGCAGAGAGACAGTGGACAGACTGCGCAGTAGATAGAGAGCACAATAGACAATGGACAGAATGCGCAGTAGGTAGACTCCACAGGGGGCAGTGGACAGACTGCAAGAAACTGGCATAAGGGAGTTACAACTAATTTTGGGAGCTGGCTCTGATACCATGTTAGGCCAGGCAGTAACTCCTCAAAACAAATTGATTCGTATATTATTCCTTTAGGTTGGTCTTTATTATATACATGAGGGAGAGACTATTCACTTCATCTCCTGATGACTGTTCATATTACTTATTATTTATTTACATTATATTCATCCAATCTTGATGATTAGGTGTCAACAGTGGAGATATTGTATGAGAAACAAAGTTTGGAAATGAAGAAGGGTGTTCTTTGTGAAAGTAGAATTGATCCATGTTTGAGGAGAGAATCAAATCGTTCTCTATTAAAAGGAACTCGATAATAACGAGTAAGTCAAGTAATTGTTGGAAAACAACATTGTGGAACAAATTGTGGTGTAGAAGGAATCACCCATATTTGATTAAGGGCATGTGGTGGTGAATCATAGGTGATTTGGAGTAATAAACCTTTGGGGGAAGAAACCCATTTCAAGTTACTACCAAATCTAGTGTTTTGATCACTTACAGGAAATTCTGGAAAGCAACTATAGGAATTCTTTGTTCTGGTAGTTCGCCTATGTTAAAATTCTGACTATTTGCTACAAAAGTTCTCAATTCCGATAACTAATAGTTTGATTTCTAGTAGCGTGTGATTTTCCAGTAGCTAAGTTAGTGGAAGGACTCTAATGCATGCAACACTTGCTGAGAGTAAATTGCCTTGATGTTGGGGTAAATGGGTAATTCATGTCATCCATATTTGATAATAGATTACATAGAGTCGAAGACCAAGCCAAACTGACAGTTAAAATGTGGGAAGCAGTGATTGGGGGTAAGTGAAATAAATTCGAACAGACCACAAATTATTAATACATGCAGTTTGTGAATCAGTTGATGGACAAGTGTGAGAAATAGAGAGTGAAGCAATTCGATCTTGAAAGGTTTGAGTCAAATATTTGGGAATAAAATGCCATATGGAAGATATTCAAAAGTCTAGGAGTTAAATTACCAGTTCTGTGTTTGTGTAGTCAAATTCTTGATAACCAAAACCATAGGAAATTTCCTATGCTATTTGGCATTGGTGATATTCCATTCAGATATAGAAAATCATGGTGAGGCATTGTTTGCAAACTCAAAAGAAATCACCCATGGAGAGCTAAGATGTGTTGAAGGTAATTGAATTTGCGAGAAAGTTGAATTTTCCCGCATCAAGATGAAACAAAGGGGAGAGGGGAAAGTGACATTGGTTAGCAAGTGGGGTGACGACATTTTGTGCTTGCTCGCTAATGGTTCCTCTAGTAAGTAGACGAATCGAGAAGAAGAGGAAACTTATCCAACTAACAAGCAAGTGAAACAAGAGGCTTCTAGCTCGTGTAAAATCACTAGGATCAAGCATGATATGCTTCCTACACCATACCCACCACCCTACAACAAGAAAAGTGGCCATAGAGGATCTAGGTGAGGAAATCATACAAAAACACATGGGAGTAACAAGGAAGGAGGTGATATTCTAGGTGAAGGGATAGATGTGTGACCTAGGGAATTTAAGAACCAAAGAGATGAAGTTATTTAAACATACAAAGATGTACTAGGTTCCGAAGGCAATGGTGGCTCAATAAATTAATTGTGAACTTGAATCATCAACTAAGCATATTTAAAGGAAAATTCAAATTAAATGGAATTTTTCAAAATTGGAATATCAATCAAAATTTGATGGAGAAGTAGGAAAAGTAGAGAAAATTAATGGTTCATACATGTTGAGGGTTAACCTATGACAACCCCATTGTTATTTTGGAATATCCTTATCCAGTGGAGCCTCAACCAATACACTAGTCCACGTAATAGTCTGAAGGACACAATTGAGAGGAGGTAACACTAAAAATAGCTCTGGAGGAAATTCCTCCATCCTCTATTATTTAGTTATGTTACTATGTAGTTTATTGTTGGCATGGTCCAACCTCCAAGATATAGGTCCTATACTTACTATTTTTAGTATGATTAGTATGAACAACAATGCCTCAATGATAGAAAGGCGTTGGACTTTACCGACAAGGAGATCCTAGTTTCCCATGTGGTAAGATTCCTTTGAAACTTTGTACCATTTTTGTACATTTTTGTGAATATTATGAAATAAAGGACCTAGGTTTAGAGTAGAAGATAAATAAAATAAAATTGTTGCTTGTGTTCTCATGATATCCCAAAAATCAATAATAAGGAGGTCAAGTTTTGAGTGTTTAAGTGTAACGATGGTTGATTTAATAATTCCAATGTTTTATTTTGTGTCTAGTTTTTTATACTAATCTTCACATTTGTAAACAAAATACACACAAAATAAAAATGATGATGATGTACATTTGTGTAACAATGATGATGGTAGTCTTGACTAAGTTTACATAGCTTTAAAAATTGATTTGAAAATCTTCCCATCAAACAAAGTTTTAATCCCTAATCTTTTTATAAAGTTCAGATCATAAGGCAATGTTTAAGATGAAATTGATAAAGTTGATTTTAAAATAAAAAGGATGGAATTATACAAAATTTTTTACAATTCTAAAAATATTAAGCCATTGTAATCACATACAAGTGGAAAATTCTTTAAGGTGCATGATTAATCATAGTGAAAAACCTATATTGATTGTGATAAAGGAAGCATTTACAGGGAAGCATGAGACAGTGACTTTATCAAATACATGCAAATAAAGAAAACAACTACAACAATGTTAATCAAAATAAGCCAACTATTCAAAACATTTACATAATTCTCTACATGATATTGAACTATTATGGACAAAATGTGTTAATTAGGATAATAAATACAAGAAAAAATAATATATTAACATTTTGAAATTTCCCCTCTGTGGGGGTGGAAGAATGCAAGCACATGGAGGATGGGGAAGGGGAATTATTCCCTCACATGAATTGATTCGAGTTACAAGTGGCGTGTTGGCTACGTGCACTTCATGAGATGTCAAACGAAAGGTTTATTAGTGGGTTGATGAGTTTATTCTGGATGAGTGAAAGCTTGGATATGGATGGTTGGGAGGGTTGAGGCTTTGGTTCTCTACATTTCTGATTCCTGAGGGCAAGTATAGAATTACGAGTGGTGTTGTAGGGGGGAAGTTGAGTTATGTTTGGGATCCTAAGGAGGCAAAGAGTTGGGGTTTTTTGTGTCGCTGGGAGAACTGAGTAAAGGTAAGAAGCACGCGAGATTCAACAACTGAAGGGGCATTTCAACACTGGATTTTTTCTTTTGGTAATATGGTAAGCATGCTTAATTGTCCATGTGACCTTCTTAGAGCAATCTTTCTACTTAGTTTGGGAGGGGGGGAATTGTCTTGTAAGACCTATTTCTTGGGTTTATGGAAGTCAGTTCTGAAATTTACAAGCCCTTGACTAGAAGTTAGAGTTAGTGGCTAGCAGGGTTCCAGGCACAGTGTACTATGTCTACAACTTTAGGGATTTTTATGTTTATGTGATTCAGCCGCAGGTGGTAATTCAATTTTCAATGGTTGTAATCTCTCTTTACGGCTTAGGATTTTTGGGACTTTGAGTCTTCTCATAGAGCTTTCTGTGCTCCCCTTCGGCCCTAAGGGTCACGTTGTTAACCTAGTTGGAACAGCAATTATTGAGGGGAGGCATTTGCAACATGCAATGGAATTCTAGCAAAGCGAAGGGGTTGCCTTGGCCAGGTGTTTCCTCTCAAGAGAGGGGCATGTTCTTGGTATTAGGGGAACTTCACGGCTAGATACAAGGATTTTGAGGTACTTCCAAACTTTTGTGTAGAGTCAAAGGCAAGGTGTGATTCTCAAAGTGTTGGAGTTAAGTTGACAATGTATAGACAATGTGGTAGAGCGCAGAGGGGGTGAGGACTGAGAGGGAAATAAGTTGAGCATAGAGGGCCAGTCGTGGAGGGAGGGGGAGAAGGCAAAATGGAAGTGGAGATAGAGGAGGAAGTGGAATTTAACCATGTTGCTTCCCCTAGTCATGTTGATCCGCCTGCCTTGCCCCCCCCCCCCTTTCAACACATTTGACTCCCAGTTGTGGCATGTCATCCTTCTTCTCAAACAGTGGGAACATAACCGCTATGATGGCCAAAACAAAGCCATAAGCTTCATGAATGATATGTAGAAAAATAGTAAAATATGTTGGATCATTTGGTGTCACTTCAATGGGGTCAATGAAGGTTGGCGAAGTGTATGCGACGCATGGAGGGAGGCTTGGCACACTTAGAATTTCATGTCTAAGGTGATGACAGGTCTCCAAATCCTCTGGGCAAGAACCGGGTATTCCAGCACTAACAAATCATCTTTTTCCCTTATGTTAGTGGGTTGTCTCTTTATCTTAGAGGTCTTTTGGTCATTTTGGTTATTTTATTTTTGGATTCTCGGCAAATTTTGGCACTTTGTAATTATCTTTTGTGTTTCCCTTCTAGCCAACAAATCTGGTAGGAGTGAGGTCAGAAGATCAGTATATATAGGGTATACAGGTTGTAACCTTTGGCTAAATTAATAGAAATCTTTTGACAGACAAAAAAAAAAAACATTTTGAAATTTCAACCATATGATGTAAAAATGAATTAAAAACACAACTAATATCTTCAAAAGATTGGGTGGTTGATTTTCACAAACAAAATAATATAAAGAATCAATTGATAGGTTCACTCAAACAAAAATTGAGTGAAAAGAATAATTGTTGATGTCACATCAAAAAATTCAAAGAGATGTTCTATCAAAATCTCAAAGTGTTGGGCATATTGTGTAGAAATAACTTAAAAGAATAAATCGCAGTTTTGTATGATTGGGTTATTGATCTTTACAAACAAAAGGATATAAATTATTAATTGATAGAATCACTAAAATAAAAAATGATAAAAGAACAAGATTAATAGTTGTGATGCAGCATAGTCCCTTCCTCTACACTAATTAATTAATTCTCTCATTTTCATCTTTATAAATGCTTTCTCCCCACACCCTTTTCCCACAGAATCACTCAACACAGCATCCTCCTCCCCACACCCTTTCTCCACACAACCACTCAACACAGCATCCTCTACACATATTTCTTAAAGCTTGTGTTTGTGGCAATGTCATGTGCTGGATGGTTATGTAGATTATGAGATTTGCATTATGTGATTCCATTTAACTAGTTGGTTGTTAAATGCAAAAGGCAACATTTGAGTTCCACCTATTCATTCGACCATTAGGCCCACTTAAGCATCTTTTCTTAAAGTTTGTGTTCATGGCAATGTAGTGCATTGGATGGTTATGCAGATTAGGAGATTTGCATTATGTGATTCCATTTAATTAGTTGGTTGTTAAATGCAAAAAGCAACTTTTAAGCTCCAGCTATTCTACCATTAGGCCCACTCAAACATCTTCTTTTAAAACTGACAATGCCGTGCACTAGATAATTATGTAAATCATGAAATTTACATTATATGATTCAATTTAACTAATTAATAATTAAATACAAAAAAAATGTTTAAATTGCATACCATTAAACCCACTCAAACCATATCATTAAACTCACTCAACCTACTCACGTTGTATCATATGGACCTATTCAAGGATATCATTAGGCCCACTCAACCTACTCACGCTCTATCATATGGACCAAACTCAACCTACTCACGTTGTATCATATGGACCTATTCAAGGATATCATTAGGCCCACTCAACCTACTCACGCTCTATCATATGGACCAATCTAGAATGGCAATTTGGTTACCAATGGCGGCCATAGTCGTCGAGGTGGCACAGCTATTGAGAAAAGAATGGGGGGCGATGGAGAAGAGAGTGGGATTGAAGACATCGGACCACTCCAGATCGCGTATGGTTCCTCTGCAAGCGACCACAATTTCACGCCTACCGGGCCTCTGCTTGCCTCGGTTCGTGGCCACAGCCACATAGCCGATCCAGTTGGATTCTCGGCTCTAGCCCTCTTTGGACAAGGACTTCTTTGGACAAGGACTTGACCATGAAGGCTTGAGGTAGCTCAAAGTGAGACGTGGCGTAGAGTAAACGGAAACGGGTGACTTGGTAGTGTCATTCATCATCATCCACTGTGGCGAGCGAAACCTTGTGCAAGAAATCCTTCTTGCGATACCTGCTGCTGCCACAGAACTTGTATCAAGCGAACGTCAGGCTGCGAAATTAGATATAGCATTGGATTTATTTGGATATCAGTTGTGGGCGACTGCTCAAATTGGCATGGGAATGCTGATTGGAAGAAACGGCCCGTCAACATGTCCAGACATCACAGATTTCTCGTTGATGTTTTGTTTTGGATGAGTAACTTGTTAATACTTCTAAGACTATTTACATGCGATTTGATTCTTTGAATTATCGATTTTTTGCTTTATGAATTCCTCAGCGCTGACTTCAACCTCGATGCAAAATAATATAATATATATAAGGATACACGTAATCTAATGGGCCGTAGGAGTTGTTTAGAAAGATATAAAAATTTCAGTTATATTTAAAGAAAATCTGACAAAGATTTTTGTAAATCCAAATTATAATTGTTTGTGTGTAAAATATATATTTTAAAATTAGAAAAATCATTTTCATTTTCATACCCACCATCTTCCTTAGCACGCTCCTCCCATTCTCCTCCATTCCTCTAAATGGTTTGGATGCAGAGATTACATTACAGATTTACTAGAAGTTGTCAGTTTGCATTTCTCCCTTATACAAGATGGGCTCCTGAGGAGAACTAAGCTTGGAAAAGTCTTACATACTCTTCTCTAACCTTATACCATCTTTTGCCACCTTCAAATCCTCTTTAGAACCCTTGGAATTCTTTAGGATGCAATCTTGTAGCAATACAAGGCATCTTGTAGCATCCCATAGCACCTCACAGAATCCACCGGAGCTTGACCATAATGGATCCTTAAGCTTAATTTTTCTTCTTAACCCTCCATAATGTCTTTTAGGCCTCAGGAACAAGCTTAAGGAACATTAGAGACCTCCTAGAACTCTTCTTTTCATCACTATTATTTTATTTCTACAATTAGGTTTAGTTGTTCTGATCATGAATTCAATAGCACATGAGTAGTTTACATTGACATTCCTTGAATTATTTGTAGGAGTTTGTAATGAGAATGGAATTTACTTTAAATGCAATAGTTTAGGGTTTATTTCATGGTAGCTAGTTCATGCGTGTAGACGGTTTATTTTCCTGAAATTTATTTTCAGGCAGTAGATTAGGGTTTATTTCCAAGTATTTCTTTCCTTGCAAGTACATCATAATTTTCATGCATGTAGATTGGGTTTATTTTCCTGAAATTTATTTTCTGCAGTAGATTAGGGTTTATTTCCAAGTATTTCTTTCCTTGCAAGTATATCATAATTTTCTTATGTAATAGGATAAGTAATATTTTCCTTCTTTGCAAATTTAGATTCAATAAAATATCTTATTTTGAGCTTATAAAATTGTTTTTGTACACTTTTGTTTGATTCATTTCCTAAGAGTAGCTTAGGTAGAACCTTGTTTATTTTGCATATAGCACCATCACCTCTTAAGTTTGTGTGAATCTTGGATTAATAAATTAAATTTGGTAGCCCTAGAAATTGAAACATTCTTGTTGTAATACTATATCTTATCAGCAGGTTTTGATGAAAATGGACAGCCATCTACAATTGTCAAAGAGATAGAAGGAAAAACAAAATCTAAATTCTATTCCCAAGTGAAGGAGTGTCCTTGCAAAGCATGGAAGAAAGGTGTTACGAAAGACTTGTGATAAAGGAATATGAGGCAGCACAGTCTCATAAAGGTATTAACTGAAATCTATACAAATTTTTGTATTAAAATTACTAAAGGACATTTATAGAAACTTACTACTACATTCAACAGGACATAGTTGGCTCAGGAAGATAGCCAAAAGGAGGACAATGATGAAGAACGTCGTAGGAATGCAATGCTCGTAAGGGATGGTTAAGGTCTTATGCCAAAGGAAAGATATGTAGGCTTCAAGGAAGAAGAAAATATCTCAGAGGAATGGTTGGCAGAGGACACAAATTCTTATTATGAAATTAAGGCTACAAATTCAGTTAATTTTACTAATTTGTTTGAAGAGTTATAATTTCTTGAGAAGAGATTAGTAAATCATAAAGTGCATATTCAACTTGTAAAGTTGAAGCTAGAAGGAAAGATAATTATATTGGAAGATAACGATGAGGAGGAACTTACAGGGCATGAACCACAGATAGTGAAGCAAGTGTATAAACTAGAATTTGGTAAGAGGCTTGAAACTCTTATGCACAATCTAGATATGCAGCAGAAATTAAGAGATGAAAGTAAGTTTCAGCAGTCAAGGATATATTTGGATGAGGAAATTGGCATATTGTGCATGTTGATGAAGAGGATGATCACAAAAAGGAGTAAGAGGAAAAAGACATCCAATACCAAAGTACAGCTAACTCGGAAGGTTTGCATCAGCAAGGCAAGTGGACGAGAGTAGCATAGCATTTGGAAGCCCGAGGATTTGAAGGAAACAACAACAATTGAATAGATGCATGCATAGAATAATAGACAACTATAATACAAAATTTGGGATATAGGGGGCTATTGCATCAAAGGATTACGACCAAGAGGTCATTTTTTTTGCTTTGAGGTTCTGATGCCAAGCTTCCCAAATCCATCAATATTTTTGAAGAAAAATATTTAAAAAGGGGCTTCAACATTGAAAAGGAATTATAATTCTTTATTTGTAAATAATCTTAGTTTCTTTCATTATTATATAAAGTATGAGTCATAGTTGTAGAAAAGATTTGGATAGGGAAGATTTTGTGAATAAGAAAAAAGCAAATGTGTCTTGAAAAGCATGAGATATTTATGGAAAAGGATCCAGGAAAATCTACTTTATTTCTAGAAGTTATATTTAATCATTGTAAACATAAGAGAAAAAACTTGTAGAATATTGTCGACACATAGGAAATAGTTAATTCAACTGGTCTAGTATAGAGTTGGTATAGAGTTAGTAAAGGTGTTTCCTGTACCGTTGACATTTGTAACTTACAACTACGGTCAACGGGAATACTGTAGTGACTGACGTTCATCTCTCTCTCGGGTAATTACGACACTTGACCTGGCTTTGAACACCCATGGTCCATGAATCTATTTTAAAGCGCATGAAGGGTCATTTGTAGGTACTCGTGCATGAAGAAGCTTATGTAAATTTCCATTCTTTTATTAATAATTTGTCTGTAGTAGCCACGTGCGACGCCGTGGACTCGTTTTCCCTCTCTGAGGGTTTTAACCACGTCAAAATACGTGTATTGATCTGTATCTTGTTTGGAGCGTGTCCTTTGGTTGTTCTATCGAAACTTACCCGTAATCCTACATGAATCATCAGAGCTATTGAGGGCCGCGTCCGTTGGTGATCCAAATCTGAAGCCGGTAGAACTGCATGCGGCTGTCGTTTCCTAGATCTACTGTTCTGACTGCTTTCGGGCCGAGAGGACTGCTCTGTTGTGTTCGGAGCATCTGTTCCAGTGAGGAACCCCTTTCGTTTCACGCGAAAAGGTTTCCGGTAGCCCTATCTGCGTCATTTTAAGATCTGGAGGTATACAGTCTTTATTTGCAGTTTACTGTTATTTTCTCTTTGCTTATTTCAGTTTCGGTTTATTTAGCTTTTTTTTAACCGGATCTATTTACCCTCATAAGTCTTGCGTTATGCTCTTTGCCTGCGACTCTGTGCGATCTGGGCAAATCAGAAACAGAAAGGAAGGATTTTTTTTTTCTCATG
>APFE031328944.1:0-14386 GCA_000404065.3 Pinus taeda
CCATTACTATTGTAGTTGTATCCCTTATTAATATTGTTGTGCCCCTATTGTCTCCATATTGTTATTATTGTGCCCCATAGAATCCCTCTATTGTTATTTTTGTGGCTTTATATTATTATATTTAGGTCGGCTGGGTTATATTGGGACTCCTTAGACTCCTATATATAGAAAGGAGGTTTTGTCATTTGAATCATCAAAGAATCATTCATTTGTGTAATGTAAAGGAGGTTGCCCCCTCGAAGAGGCTAAATTCTAAGGCGTTGATCTATATTTTCTATCTTTTTGTGAGCTGGTTTCATAACAAATAACAATCAATTTGTCAAATTCAGTTAGAATGCACTAAAAATAAATTAAAAATAACAAAAACAAGTGATAGTATATGTCTAGAAAAAACACATAGGTCATTATTAATATGGAACTTGCATTAAGAATATAATTGTGTTTTACATTCACAATAGGGTTCTACTCATTATTGATCAAATATGTATTAGAAAGAATACAATATCAATCATTATTATTAATCCCCTTTGCATTCTCTTAAATTGTTTGGATAAAGATGATTAATGTCTACCATGAATGTTTGTGATAATTATGGTGTTTCCATTCCTATCTCTACATTATTAGATTAATTTTGTCTCTTAACTTTTATAGTCACACTAAGATTGTCTAAAGCAAGAAAGTGAGGCTAAACAATCACAAGGAGCTCCCTCTTTGTGTCACACTTGAAATTATATCAAACGAACCACGAACCCCCTCTCTTCATGTCACACTTGAAATTATGTCTAATGCTCCAACAACTAAAACAAGTACAAATTATGTCAAATGCTCCAACAACTAAAACAAGTACTACATGTCTATGTTCATCTTTTAATCTTCTTCATAATAATATATTAACACATATTAATAAATTATTATACCAATTTTTTTATTTTTTTTATTTGTGTTTTAATTGAAAGAAAATTATTCAAAACTAAGCATTCTTTCTAATGGGATAATAAATATGACTTTATTTCTAAAACAAGTTGTCTACTAACAAATAAATTTCTAAAAAAAATTGGGTTTGTTATTTTTTATAAAAGAAAATAAATTCTATTTATAATAAAATGCTCCATCTTAACTATCATATTTTTTATAAACATATTTCTTATATTTTTTGATGATGATGATGATGGTGGTGGTGGTGGTGGTGGTGGTGGTGGCAGTTAACGTCCACTGAGACCAAACTTTGGTCTATTAGACCTAAAGAAATGAATTATTTAGTTTGATTTAATATTTTATTCCTATGCTCAAAAAGCGTGGAGAGAAGCCTCCCGAGCTCACTGTAATTTTGACATCATAAAAGGCTAGGAAGGTCAGTATTCCAACAAAGATTTTGAAACTGAGATCTAATGTGGTTGTATGCAGGGACTCTAAGAGGAAGTGATTTTCATCCTTGATGTTTGTATTCTCACAGAGATGGCAAAACCTTTCCATCCATGGTGTTGTAGGAACTACCCAATGACCCGTTTCACTATGGAGCTCATGAGAGTTCTTTCTAATCTTGGCTATATTAATTTTCTTCTTTGAGCTAGTTAAAACAGAGAGATACTTTGATCTTCTAGGGGGGTTGATGACCTCCTTATAATATCTTAATTTTCTTTTAGCTGCTAAATCTTTCTCACACCACATTTTTTCTTTGAACTTAGAAGTAACAATATTTTTAATGTTATTAATGTTTTTCAGTGCAACATTCTCATCGATCTCCCAATGGTTTAACTAGGCATTGGTGTCTTTATACCAACCTCATTTGAGCCTTAGGTGGTTTTGGCTGGAATTTAAAGCTAGCTTAGGAAGTCTATGGTCTCCTATGTTATTGAGTTTGTGCTTGTACAACAAAAGCCTAGTCATAGATAAGCTCTCGATAGGGGAAAGACCCACTTCTATAAGGAGAATAGGATAGGGTGTGTTGCTTTTAATTTTGAGGTTACACATTATAAAACGATTCTGGATTTTCTCAATCTTTCTCCAGGATTCTCTAGAGATGCTACAACCCCAAACCTCACATCCATATAAGATAACTAGAGCGAGAAAAGTTTCAAAGAGGAACTTCTTTCTATCCCACATTACGAGGTTTGTCGTCTTACAATTATTTTCAGGACCAAAATAAGCTTTCCATCGCCCCATTAATCCTTTTCTCAGTGCTATAGTTCCAGTTGAGCTTGTGATGAATATCAATTCCTAGGTACTTGTAGGAAGACACTTCCTCCAAGTTACTATTGTCATACATAAAATTAGCAGAAGTGCCCTTCTTGTATTTGATAATCATAACTTTTGTTTTGTCAGTGTTAACAATCATACCCATGGTAGAGCAAAAATCCTTAAGAAGTATAAGTTGCTTATCAAGATCAGATGGGCACCTTGCAAGAAGAACAATATTGATAGCGTAGAGGAGAAGGATGATGACTATCCCAATTAAGATCGTGCCAGCACATCTTGCTTCCTCGAAACAACCTTCTAGCTTGTCGATGTAAATGCCAAATAGGGTAGGGGAGAGGGGGCAACCTTGTTTAACTTCGATATTACACTTAATATATTTTGACCACCTATTAGGTAGCAGAGGCCCTGCGTAACAGTTTTTGGACCTAAAGTCCACAATTTTTGGTAAAAGTTTGGTAAAGGCTCCGCAAAGTGCGCAAAGCGCGATTTTGTAGTAAGTCAAGTCAAAGGGGTTGTCCACTTGAAAATAATGTAAAATAATAAAAGTGAGTCAATTTTCCCATGGTCCACGGACCATGGGAAGGTATAAATAAACAAAGGGTCTAAGGGTAGAAGGTAGCTTCATAGGGATCTGGAAATCTGATGGTTTTTTGAAGGCAATATTTGCTTTGAGTCTATAAGCGTCTGTCATGGGTCGTAGTAGGAGGTAGAGACTCCACATAGTAGGAGGTAAAGACTCTGCAGTTATGTGCGTGGAGGTCTGATAGAGTCCACAGTTGTGTGCATGGAGGTCTGGTAGAGTTCGAAGCTGTGCGCAGACCCCTGCAATTGTGTGCGCATGGCAGGAAGTGGATTGCACTGAACAAAGCCATTAATAAAGATAAGTTGATTCTAGAATATTGTGGATCTGGTTGTATTCTGGTTATATTCTAGTTTATGCATTTGTTATGATCTATATGTTTTATTTGTAAACATTATGAGTGCGCACACTGGTTATGATTGTTAAATGTTTGCTTAAAGACCTTAAGATCTTAAATACACGCTATAATAATAACAATTAATTGTGGATCAATGTGGAAGCCTGACAAAAGTAAGAGTAGCGTGAAGGCACAGATCAGTTCGCGACCCCTCCAGACCACATGAATACATCCCAAGGGTGTGGAAACCTAGTTCTAGCACCCTCCCCTACTACCTCGAGTGAGACTTCAGTCCGCTTTCCGCGGATTGTTGCCGAAAGGGCTGGTAGCACGGGATTTGTTTGGCTAAATCACTTCCGAACTTAGGTCAGGCCCCAACAAGCCAACAAATGGTTCCGTTGTCGGGACCGGGATCTACCTAACGGATGTCTAATGTCGGAACACTAGAACCCTATAAAGAAAGAGATTGAAGACTGGTTGGATCAGAAGCTGCATGAGTTCATGGTATAGGAAAACAAGGACCCGCAAATATCTAAGAGGAGGTGACTAGATCACTACTTATTTACAGAGATCCACGAGATCTTCTTCGCAAGCTTCTCATTATAATTGTATGAGTGGATTGCGAGGCTAGTTGACAGTGTGAGAAGGTGCAGACTTGATCAACCGATAGTGTGGACCCCAGAGTTTCTGCGAAGGCTAGAGGCATCTGAAGATTGAATCGCGCAGGTGATAGATCATTGGCTTGATCAGATAATAGGAGGGTTTATTACTGAGTTCGTGATAGACACAACTGTGAGCTACAACGAAGTAGAAAGGCATTTCCTCAGAGGACCGTGAGGTAAATACAACAAGTCGTTGAATACCTGGATTAAAATGATGTTATATGAAAAGTGGGTTATGCGAATCCATTGATGTCTGGGGTAACGTGGAGTGGAAGAGGCTACCGATGGACCGAGGGATTAGAGAACAGTCCCCTAATTTCAGTTTCGTGATAAAGCGAAGAGGAGCTCGTGGGGTTCTCACCAAGAAGCACAGTCCAGTTGATTGGGCAATGCATTCCTCTGCTACCACCTCCATCCACACCCTCACCCACTTTACCTATATCACCCCCATCTTCACCTACCCCCCACCTCCACCACCTCCAAGGGTTGGGATGGTGAATGCAATCAAGTTGCCTGTATTCCGAGGCATAGGAAACGAGGAACCAGATCAGTTCTAGTTCTTGGTAAAGGCTATATGAGAAGAAAAAGGCGTTGCGGATGATACCATTGAAAAGGCTACGTTGGTAAGTGCGCTATAGGATCGCACTATAAAGCACCCTAGTGATCACCAAAATTCCAGTATAACAGATATCTAGGATGCATTGAATAAAGAATTTAGTCAACTGAAATCAGAGATGCAGTCGATCATCGGATTCAAGGAGATTGTGATGCTTCCAGGTGAGACCCCTTGGGATTTAGATCAATGGTTGAAAAGTACAATCTGTGAAGCTAACATGACACTGACGGATGTGCAGCATCACGTGTAGTTTGTGGCATATTTGACACCACATCTAAGGATGGCAATATTGCAACAAAAGATCTCGACCCAGGTTGAAGCATTAGAGATAGCAATGAGGTTGCATGAAACTCTTATATAGGATCCTGGGTTGGGAGTTTAGCAAATCCATACGTAACTACAAAATTTATGCTTGGAAATTCAAAGTCTAAAATAGAATAAGGCACCGCGACCTGAAGCGCATGAAGAAATATGCTGTATAAAGTGCAAGGGCCATGCCCACGATAAGGATCATTGTCCCATATTCGCAAACTATGTGGCCAGTAGAGGACCGATGATGTTGAGACTGGAGGCACAGGCAGGACCAACCGCAGCCCCTACACTCTGGTGTGCCTTCCAGGTGAGAGGAAAGCACTCAATAGACAACTGTCATTTGTTGCCGAAGTATACACAGGGCCCACAACAATTTTTTTGTAAGTTCTGTATTTCACTTGGCCATGACGAGCACAATTGTCATAACTATGAGTTATTGATGGATTGAACTCCAGCATATAGAGTGCAAACAGAAACGTGTGGCTTCGATCCAGCTATAGGAATGGGCCGTGGTGGAATTCAAGGGCGAGGACGGGGAAGAGGAGGAATGGGCCCGAGAAGAGGGCGTGGACAGTTAATATGCTATAATTGTGGAGGACCTGGGCACTACGCACGTGACTGTACGAATCCAACCAGAATATGTTGCCCGTACTGTTACCAATCTGATCATGAAGCGGTAGATTGTCCCACATTAATTACACAGATGTGGGAAAAGGGGGTGCTTCCAGCTACTCCAACACAGAATATCCAAATGATGAAGGTTGAACCACACGAAGAAAACCCCAATGTAAACATGGTGCTCAGAAGTGGTGCTGCCATAGGGGAAGATAAGGGAAAACAACCAGGGGAAGATACTTGGGTATGCAAGGCCCCTACAAAACAACCTAAGTTTGATTTGGAGTGTGCGACGGAGACATTCATGGAAGTGAAGAAGAGCTTCACGAAGGCCTCTACTTCGAGTAAAAAGGAGCAGATTGAACTAGAATTGGAACATTCTATGTTAACTACCTTTTTAGAGTAATAAGGAGCAGATTGAACAAGAATTGGCATATTTGGCACCACATCTAAGGACGGCGCTATCGCAGCAAAAGATCTCGACCCAGGCTAAAGCATTAGAGATAGAAATGAGGCTACATGAAACTCTTATACAAGATCCTAGGTTGGGAGTTTAGCAAATCCACACACTACTACAAAATTTATGCTTGGAAATTCAAAGTCTAAAATAGAATAAGGCACCGCGACCTGAAGCACATGAAGAAATATGGTGTATAAAGTGCAAGGGTCAGGGCCACGATAAGGATCATTGTCCCATATTCGTGGACTATGTGGCTAGCGGAGGACCGATGACGTTGAGACTGGAGGCACAGGCAGGACCAAGCGCGGCCCCTACACTCTGGTGTGCGATCTTCCAGGTGGGAGGAAAGCACTCAATAGACAACTGTCATTTATTGTTGAAGTATACACAGGTCCCACAACAATTTTTTTGTAAGTTCTGTAGTTCTCTTGGCCATGACAAGAACAATTGTCGCAGCTATGAGTTATTGATGGATTGAACTCTAGCATATAGAGTGCAAACAAAAACGCGTGGCTTCAATCCAGTTGCAAGAATGGGCCATGGTGGAATTCAAGGTCGAGGACAAGGAAGAGGAGGAATGGGCCCAGGAAGAGGGCGTGGACAGTTAATATGCTATAATTGTGGAGGACCTGGGCACTACGTGCATGACTGTATGAATCCAACCAGAATATGTTGCCCGTACTGTTACCAATCTGATCATGAAGCGGTAGATTGTCCCACGTTAATTGCACAGATGTGGGAAAAGGGGGTGCTTCCATCTACTCCAACACAGAATATCCAAATGATGAAGGTTGAACTGCACGAAGAAAACCCCAATGTAAACATGGTGCTCAGAAGTGGTGCAGCCACAGGGGAAGATAAGGGAAAGCAACTAGGGGAAGATACTTGGGTATGCAAGGCCCCTACAAAACAACCTGAGTTTGATTTGGAATGTGCAAGGGAGACATTCATGGAAGTGAAGAAGAGCTTCGCCGAGGCCTCTACTTCGAGTAATAAGGAGTAGACTGAACCAAAATTGGAACATTCTATGTTAACTACCTTTTTAGAGATATGCATGAAGTTACTACAAGACAATAAGGCAATTAAGGGATTGCAAGAACTGATAACTAGGTGCGCAGGGCCAGGTGAACTGCACATGGTTCGGAAGCTAAGCAAGCATGTTTTGTGCACCAGGCAGGAAATGCGATTAACTGCACAGATTGGTGACTACGAGATGGATCAGGTCATTCTAGACTTGGGGTTGGATGCGAATGTGCTTCCTAAACAGACATGGGAACGTATGGGCTGGCCCACACTACAATGGTCTCCTATTTAATTAAGGATGGTGAACCAATAGAAAATCGTGCCCATGGGGAGATTGCAAGGAGTCACAGTGGATATCGAAGGTGTGAGCACACAAACTGACTTTGAGGTAATAGAATTTGTGGATGACAGTAATCCGTACCCCGCATTATTAGGGATAGACTGGGCCACAGATATGAATGGAGTAATCAACCTGAAGAGACAAAAAATGATATTTGAGAAGAAGTCTCTACGTGTGGTAGTTCCACTGGACCCAGCGAAAGGCGTGTGCTACACTGAACCTATGTGCAAGGAGGATAGTGATAATGAACTAGAATGCATCTACCAGATAATAGCGCAAGACCAGGATCGGGTAAATCCGATAGTGGATGGACAAATCTCATGGGAACGCGACGGTTCCTACACATCGGATGCTGATGAAGAGATAGAGCGATGGAAGAATCGATTGCATGAAGTAACCACATTAAACTGTAATATGATGGTTAGATTGTTGCAACGCATAACAACTAAAGGGAACTACCAACTGATGAGGGTGTAGTATATGCATACCACTATACAAAGATGATGCTAGAACAAAAGTGACACGGTGCACAAACAGGTGCACTGCGCATGACGACTGCACCGAGAAGAAATACACAGTAGAAGATGAGGAGGACTGGGAGTGAATACAGAAGGTGGGCACATAGTGGCTTGACCATCCCCAGGCAGCATAGGATGCCTATCCGACTAAGAATCCAAAATCACAACCCGCCACAACAACTAGAAAAGCGATGCAAAGAAATTAGGAAAATAGGGGGGAGAATGCACAGCGCTCACTCGATAAACTGAACCAATAAGAAGTTGCATGTACCAGGGGTCCGGTGGGCCTATAAGACTGGTAGCAAATGAAGAAGGGTGAAGGTACTCTTATCAATGGTGAGATACGACGGAACCAAGAGACAAAAGGAGCCTCCCAGATTGCAACCTTCGTAGATGTCCTGGGCAAAATAATTCGATAGTTGTAGGAAGCCATTCGATGCGTCAATAGAAGGCTTTGTGAAATCAATGAAGAAGGGGCGTGACTAAGGAGGAAAAGCACAATGTTGGATGAGGAAATCAACACAATGAAAATCGGTGTTGCACAAGCGTGCCATGTGAATCTACAAATAAGGGAACCAAGTCTCTTTATTTCTACCTCTATATTGTGACGTGCTGCGACCCTGCTATCATGGTCGTGACCGTACCAACTAAGAAGTGTACCATATGTAGCAGAACATGAGGGGCTAACAGAGACAAAGGCACTTGACAGGTGCCCGCAGCCCCGGCTAGCAGGGAAACCAAAAACTGGCACCTCGGGTGCGACCACCTAACTAGCTGTGGGAAGCGTAGTCTCAGCATCCTAAGCAGTTAAAAGGAGGCACGGGACTATAAACAAGTCTACAGGAGACGAGCGTGGAAAAAAGGGCCTGTGTAGATCGTGGTTGCACCGAAAGGGCTACGCTACCATGTGGGGAGGCTGGGAGGTGACCGTTGTCGTCATTATTTATGACAAGAAATCTAAGTTACGTCAGAAAGGAGTGGGCGGTGAGCCATTAAGATAGGAGTTCCAAGTTAGATACGCAAAGATCTGTGGCCCAAAAGATATTAGTGAATCAAAAGTGGAGGGAAGTGGTGAATTCAAATTCACACGGGCCTCTAAAAACTGTTGGGGAAACGCCATAACCACCCTTGTGCATCTGGGATTCGAGCCAGTATAGAGCAGAACACACCTATCTACCAGGAGTACGTCCCCAAGCAAAGAAGTCATGAGAACCAGAGTTAGGTTCAAGGAAGCTCCCAATCTGACCCAGGTAGAGCAGGGACATGAGGCTGCTACCCCAGAGGTTCCAAATTCCCCACGCACGTCGTGCCCTAAAAAAACAAGCAGGCCAAGGGGCTCATCCGTGTATCATCGCGTTTCAACAAATTTTCGATAGCAGAAAAGGGCAAAGTGATCTCCACTGAACTAGAGGAGGAGGAGGAAGAGTTACAAGCCCTGATTGATTAGATTAAAGCACATGATGAAGAAGAGGAAGTAGCTTTAGGGATCTCGCTACCAACATATCTCTCTCCATGGAAAGGAACGGCCAAGGTACCAAAGGACCTGGAAGCTACAAAGAATACACTCCAGACCTTGCTCCTTCTAGATGAAATCAAGTTTGACGATCTGTCGTTGGGCCGGGTACCAAATATAAAATTTGAAGATTGAGATCTCACGGATAGTGTAAAGTTCCCACAATTGGCCAAGGTGAAATTATGGCAGCAGTAGTGGTTGCAAGGTGTGGAGAAGGCAAGATTACTCAATTTGAGATGGATACCCCAATATCATCGCGCGACTATCACAATCTTTGTTATTCGACAATTACTATGTCTATTACATGATTGGTACCAATGGCTGGAAGAACCGATTCCTATTACGACTGATTTAATCCACTGAATTTCCTAGCTACCTACTAAAGGGAATGATCCTGCAAACATAGTCGAAAAAAGTAGTGATGTGAGCCTTGCAGAAACTATGAAGGCTAAGTATAAGTTGGAAAAGCAGAAACGAGGGTATGTTATAGCCAGCATCAAAAACTGAGGAGTGCGCATCGCCACCCAGTTATTTGCCAGTAAGCTCATGCAGAAATACCGCACAGACGAAGTGCCAATCTCTGTCATTGCGCTTGTGGAGCAGTGTGCGGAAGGGGTTCAATTCAAATGGACCCTGTTCCTCTGTGACGAATTTTTGACGAATTGTAGGGAAGCCCAGGAAAAGGGAAAAATGTTCCATTATGCATGGTTTCTCCTATCGATCTTGCTAGTTGTAGTGGAGCTGCTAAAGGGCAGCCAGTCTCCCAAAATTCAGAAGAACCTACCTAAAGTCATGAGGTATAGCTTGCTCTGGGCAGCAAAAGATGTTGCACGGATTCGTGTGATCAAGGTGTTTTGGATGTTTATGGAGGCAAGTATTAGGACATGGATCGATCGCAGACCATGCTTATCCCCGTCAGTATACAACAATTTGCAAAGAACAGTTGATTTTAAGGTGGATATGCATAATGTGTATATCAGGGTTCAGAAGGACCCCGCTCGACAATGGGTAAAGCTCCCTTTCACTGCGACAGATGATGCAATTTTCGAGGTAATGGCAGCATGGCCTCCAGAGTGGCGTGCCCCAGACTTAGCCAAATTAGGTAAGATTGCAGCTCAGCAGCGGAAGAAGGAACTCAAGTTGCGCATCACACAGCTGGTGGAACGGACATGCCAGTAACAGAAAATGCCCATGTAATAGGAAACGACTGAAACAGCCGTAGAAAGGATCACTGTGTCCGTCAAAGAGATTGTGGAGGATCCAGAACTGTCCATGGAACAGGGCATACAAGGGGAAGGAGAGACACACGAACGCACAAACCTGACCACAACATCGACTCAACTTAAGATGCTATGCGTCTAGGAGCAGCCACCTGCCTGTAAAAGGTCTAAGATGGCAAAAGCCTTGGAAAAATACCTTCTTGCCAGCAGTGACCCAGAGAAAGATGGAACCAAGGGTTCCTTGCAACAGCTGATGATAGAACAAACAATTGTGTTGGGGGAGCTCAGAGCACAATTGCAAGCATTACAGGTGCTACCCCTAGTAGGCGTGATCCTGACCATCGTAGAAAGTACACTCACAGTAGAGCAGATGGTGCACGGCCCCATAATGAACACCTTAGGTTTACCAGTAGGTGCTATCCTTACAGAGGCCCAAAGCGACAGGTGGAGTTATGGGTTGAACTTGGCCGCTCTTCCTCCTGAAACTTTATACCAACTGCAAGATGGGGTAACCGCTGAGCTCTGCACTAGGGGAAGGTCGCGCCCTTCAAGTATTGCTAGAGCAAAAAGGAAAATTGGAGCAGATCAGTTTACAACGGGACGACTTGCTTGCACGCAACCAAGGAATGGAACAGGCCATGGAGGAGGTTTGTTGTAGTGTACCTGAACTGTCTGTGCCAGCGAAACTCCTAGCAGCTGAAAAGATTCATCACATGGCGACAAGATTCCGTAAGGCCCAAGAGGAGGTCGTGAAAGCTCAGTGGGAGTCGAACTTGCAGATCGTGGAGCTAAACATGACCGTGCAACCATCTACACCCCCGGAAGTTAAAGAGTGGCGTCGGCGTGAAATTCAAGCAGGATGGGAAATGATAGAGCGCGTTGTACATGATTGTACGGGGTTATTGGATCAATCCCTTGTTATGCTCACATCACTACAAGAAGACCCCACGCTGTAGCAGATAGAGACAGAAGCGCGAGTGTTGCAGCAGGCTTATGACAATGTCCGAGGAACTGCACAAATGGTTGCCATCACTCAGGGGTTAGCCCGGATGAGGGAGGCCCAGGCTCTGAAGGAGAAGGTAGACATCGTACAACAGTGGGCGGCTGGGTTCAAAGCGTGCATCCAGCCTTGGCTTGAGGAAGCGTTCATGGTTACCGCGACAATTGAGGGAAAGTTGACCCAGTTGCAGGACACATATGCGCTAAGACAGGAAGTGGCCCCGAAAATATGTCAAAAGACAGGGCACAATTGATACAACAAAAAACGGAAGCATGTGTGGAAGATGTCAGTGAAGCGCAATGGTTGCGGGAGGAACTACGAGCAAAACTCAATACACTAGCCAAGTGACTTGGGATGAGTTACGATGATTATGTTGGGGGCTTGTTGGGTAGCAGACGCCCCGCGTAACGGTTTTGGGACCTAAAGTCCACAATTTTGGGTAAAAGTATGGTAAAGGCTCCGCAAAGTGCGGGAAGCGCGATTTTGTAGTAAGTCAGGTCAAAGGGGTTGTTCGCCTGAAAATAATGTAAAATAATAAAAATGAGTCAGTTTTCCCATGGTCTGCGGACTATGGGAAGATATAAATAGAGCAAGGGTCTAAGGGTAGAGGCTAGCTTGATAGAGATCTGGAAATCTAATGGGTTTTCGAAGGGAATATCGCTCTGAGTCTGTAAGCCTGTGTTGTGGGTCGTAGTAGGAGGTAGAGACTCTGCAGCTGTGTGTGTGGAGGTCTGGTAGAGTATGCAGCTGTGTCCGCGGACCCCTGCAGCTATGTGTGTAGGGTAGGAAGTGGATTGTACTAGACAAAGGCATTAATAAAGATAAATTGATTCTGGAATATTGTGGATCTAATTGTATTATGGTTATATTCTGGTTTATGCATCTGTTATGATCTATATGTTTTATCTGTAAACATTATGAGTGTGCACACTAGTTATGATTGTTAAATGTTTGCTTAAAGACCTTAAGATCTTAAATACACACTATATTAATAAGAATTAACTTGTGGATCGACGTGGAAGCCTAACAAAAGTAAGAGTAACGCGAAGGCACAGATCGGTTTGCGACCCCTCCAGACCACATCAAGACATCCCAAGGGTGCGGAAACCTAGTTCCAACACCCTCCCTTGCTACCTCGGATGAGACTTCAGTCCGCAGTTCGCGGACTATTGCCGGAAGGGCCGGTAGCGCGGGATTTGTTTGGCTAAATCACTTCTGAACCTGGGTCAAGTCCCAACAAGCCAACAGAACCCCTCATTTCTCTTTAACTTGGCAATTACATTCTTGTATAACCTTATAGCGGCAGCTCTCAACTCAAAAGGAACCTTTAGCTCTTCTAACCTGTTCCAAAGGTTGTTTCTAGCAACTGTATTGAAAACCTTTCTAAAGTCCACAAAGCAACAAAAGAGATTGGATTTATCATTGGGACATTCCTCCACAATGATCCTAAGCATAACGAGGTGGTTTGTTATTGAGTGCTGCTTTCTAAAACCCGCTTGGCCTTTAGCCCGCTTACCTTCACTTTCAAGCCATATTCTTAACTTCCTTTCCAAAATAATACCATATAACTTGGCTAGGTGAGGGTTGATCATATTTTTCCGATAATTAGGGGGGTTATTTGAATCCCCACTTTTAAAAATAAGGATAATGAGGCTTTGATTCCATGGTTTAGGGAACCCTTCCTTGACTGCTTGATTGAAAAGCTTGTGAATGTGGGGGAGGAGGACAGGACCCCGAATTTTTAAGATTTCCACCTGGTAACCTTCAATGTCCTTAGCTTTCCCATTAGCCAAGAGATTAACCCCAAAATCAACGTCTTCTAATGATCAAACTTCTTTTGTTGTGAGCAGGGTTTCAAAGTTATCCATGACATTTGGAGATTCATAAAGCTATTTAAGATAGGAATTCCAGATGTGTAAAGCAATTTTTTTATTATCTTTAGTTTTCCTAGTTAGAATGTGCCTCCGGAATTTCTTAAGAGCTACCTTAGAGAGGTGTAAGAGATTCATCTTTAGTTTTCCTAGTTAGAATCTGCCTCATTTCTTAGGAGCTACCTTAAAGAGGTGTAAGAGATTCTCTTGTCTTTTATGAATATACTGCCTTTTTTTCCTTTTAGTTAGGGCTTTGTATATTTTTATTTTGCCAATTTTATGAGATTCATCAACAACTTCTTTAATTGCTCTCCTTGCACTTTTACAATCTTTGTCATACCATGGGTTGGTTTTGTTGGATAATATTCTACCTTATCCTAGCATGGAGAGAGATTTTCTTCTTAATGTAATGTTTAATTGTTGGATAATGTTCAATATTTAGGTCTTTTTCTATTTTGCCCATCTACAGAATCCAACTAAACAATATTTGCCAAAATTTACAATTTGAATTAATGGAATCGATATTGTTAATGTAAAAGAGGATTCAACACCCCATAATTCCCCTATTATAACAAGATTGTACAATATTAATATTAAATATTTACAATTTCATTAAATCAAAATTTTCTATTATCTGTCTTGGTAGAAAGAAATTTTTTGTTGCAGCTTTACCCATGTCTTGGTAGAAAGAAATTTTTTGTTGCAGCTTCACCCAGGTGCAATAAATTTTCTACTGCAACGTTACCAGGCTGTTCCCTGGAAATTTAGTTTATTTGTTTTTGAACAATGAAAGTGATATATATGCTTAATTGTTTCATGTTTTTAGAACATTGTAATTCAGGAAAGAATTATCCAAACTACTATTAAGTAATCAAACTCTGGTTAGGCGATCCTCTACCACATTAAAAAGCATATGAAACCATTTAAATGTCACATTGAGAAACGTATGAAGCCATTTAAATTCTCAAAATTAAATAGACAAATACACAAAATTCGGAAACCTAAAGATAAGGCAAGATACCATTATAAAAAGAAATATATTGAAGTATATTATTATTTTTATAAATTCATAACTAATTGCTTCCTTATTATTTTTATAAATTTATAATATAATTTTTGCATC